>QGSO01001072.1:0-25030 GCA_011037825.1 Carya cathayensis
ATCGACATGATTTTAGTAGAAGATTTATGTTTTTTTTATATTAAGTTGAGATTAGATTGTTTGAGATAAAAATTAAAAATTAAATAAAATATTATTAAAATATTATTATTTTTAAAATTTTTATTGTATTTTATATAAAATTTTAAAAATTATAACGAAGATACGAAATGAAACAATTTTTATAAATGAACTGCACCTTAAATCTTATTTTGATAGAGTTATTTTATTTTAATGGATATAACTATTATCTAAATTATTTAAATAATAATATTTAATTTATAATATTTAAATTTAAAAAATTTTATTTTAATTTAAATTATAATAAATTATTACAGTAACAATGTCGTGCTGTTTTAAAATTAGAAGGCAAATAATCAGTGGCGAATGTTGTCGTATATGCGAATTATTGTACGAGCAAAAGTTGACGTCATGATTGATTAGTGCCGTCCATTCTAACACGAAAAGAAGTGCAACTTTTATCGGTAACAATGAAAAGAGCGCATGCATCTGCATCTGCGACTGAACTATTGATCCCGAAATGCTTACTGCTAATAAATGATGTCTCCGCAAAGTCTTTAACATAGCATCTTATGATCTAAAAACATTTACTTTTGGATATTGAGAAACAAAAATGCTAAATACAGTCGCCTAACGTAATTGCCGGGGAGTCGGTACCAATGTGAAAAATAAAACGTTATTTTCATCAAAACGAGTCTTTCTGTCTTGTTGGCCTCCCTCAGTCCCTGCCTTCATCTTCCACAGACCCACACGAATTTCGCAGCTTCTAACCTTTCTTTCATCTTTGCATTTGGTTCTTCTTCTAACTTGAATCCAGAGCCATGGAGGTACAGGAGAACCGATGGGAAGCCTTTCTTCCCCAAACCCCAGCCACTCTCTCCCCAAACCTCACCATATTTCTAATCATTTGGACAAAAATAAAGTACCTTTCTCCGTCAAACGTGCCTATCAAATAGTGCCGATTGAGATTGGAGATGCATAAAAAGTGTCTTGCTCTCTTTCTAAACTGTCTTCGACTTCCATACCAAAAATTTACAAGTAGTCTTCGGCACTTTTTTAAGGCTTTTATATTTCTAGGAAAATAGGAGCTTGAAGCCCTAATACATTGCAGGAAATACGAAGCTCCAGTGTCTCAGAGCTCTTCAACTCGCTTCCGACATGTGCGTATTCTCCTTACATCAACGAAAAATTTACTCCAAACGACGCCGACCTGAAGGACTCAAAATCCGATAAACTCAAGATGACCGAGGCCATCTCGCCCTTCTCTTCCCTTTCCTTTCCTCTCTCATTGCATCATCCAAAGCCCAAACACAGCAGTCTCAAGCCGGTTCTGGGACCAACCAGGGTCCAAAAGAAGCTAATTATTTTAGCCTTAATTTTTGTTTTAATCGTTAACCGAGATTAAACAGAGATTTGTAAAGGAAAAAAAAATCACACTTTTCAATATCTACTCTTTGATTGAGAGTAATATATAATTTCCTATTTTGTGAAAATATGATCTCTGGTTGATAATTTGCAGATTTTTTTGTTTCCTAATGAACTTGCTAAAGAAGGTTTTCCAAGTACCAGCAAAGGGTCTCTCTTCTTATATATGGGCTTGGATTAAGTATGGTAAAAAACCACCCTGCACCCATTGCACCGAAACTCACTCACCGGATCCACACGACAGAAGCCTTTCGCGAACCAAGCGGTCCTCGGCTCCTTCGATGACTCCAAAAAACCCGACTCATTAACCAAGCCATCTTTTCCGGCAACTGTTGGGACTGGTCGGAGACAGAGATGATTTTAAATAAAAGGAGAGACGAAATTTAACGTGGTTCGGCAATTGCCTACGTCCACAGCTGCTGTAATTTCACTATAAAATATTTCTACAAAAAATTTCTCACCCACACTCTTTCTCTCTTCCTTTCTCTCTATCTTTCTCTCTTTCTCTCTATCCCACATTTTATACAATTGAGCTCTCTCCTATTTATAGGAGAGAGTAGCCTACCATTTGCAAATGGTGGGTGGCCTAACTATGGTGGGTGGCCTAACAAGGTGGGTGGCCTAACAATGGTGGGTGGCCTAACAAGGTGGGTGGCCTAACTATGGTGGGTGGCCTAACAAGGTGGGTGGGTTGCAAACCCAAACCCATTTCATACTTGGTTTGTCTCCATTCATAACAATCTCCCACTTGGAGACAAATAAGTCTACATATCTTCATAGCAACCATCACAGCAACTTCAAGTCATGCCTTTAAGTACGGAGGCCAACTGAAGCTACACACAGCTTCAGTTTGTCAGCAGTAACTGCTTTTGTAAACATGTCTGCTGGGTTCTCTGTTCCTCGAATCTTCTCAAGTATCAGCTGTCCACTATCGAGAAGAGATCGAATAAAATGGTATCGCAACTGTATGTGTTTTGTTCTGGAATGAAAGGCTGGATTTTTTGCAAGAAAAATAGCACTCTGACTATCACTGTGCAGAATACCTTTTTCATTTTTCTTTCCCAATTCCTCCAAAAAGGACTGCAACCAAACCATTTCCTTCCCCGCTTCAGTTATAGCAACGTATTCCGCTTCTGTAGTTGAGAGAGCAACAATCTTCTGTAACTTAGAAGCCCACGATACAGCTGTACCACCCAGCGTATACACAAATCCAGTAGTACTTTTTCTGCTGTCAACGTCACCTGCTAAATCAGCATCTACATATCCCTGTAGCTTTAAACCTGCTTTTGTAAAGCATAGTGACGTATCTGAAGAGCCTTGTAGATATCTCAAAATCCACTTGACTGCTTCCCAATGCTGCTTTCCTGGATTACTCATGTACCTACTCACAGCTCCCACTGCTTGTGCAATATCTGGCCTTGTACAGACCATGGCGTACATAAGACTACCAATAGCAGATGCATAGGGTATTCCGTTCATGCATTCTTGCTCTTTCTCCGTCTTTGGCGACTGATCCTTAGTTAGTCGAAAGTGACTAGCTAAGGGTGTGCTCACTGGTTTCGCCTTGTCCATGTTAAACCTACTGAGCACCTTCTTCACATACTCCTCCTGCGAGAGCGTAAGAGTATTATTAGCCCTGTCTCTAATAATTCTCATACCAAGGATTTGTTTTGCAGCACCCAAATCCTTCATCTCAAACTGCTTTGACAACTGCTTCTTCAGTTTATTGATCTCCTCGATGCTTGACCCTGCAACGAGCATATCATCCACATACAACAGTAGGATAATATAAGAGTTGTCAAAATTCTTCATATAGCAACAATGGTCAGCCTGCAGTCTTGTAAATCCATTACTGCACATGAAGTTGTCAAACTTTCGGTACCATTGTCGTGGAGCTTGTTTTAGGCCATACAAGCTCTTCTTCAGTTTGCAAACTAGATTCTCTTTTCCCTTTACTGAGAATCCTTGTGGCTGGTGCATATAGATGTCTTCCTCCAAATCACCATGAAGGAATGCAGTCTTCACATCTAACTGCTCAAGATGTTGATCCTCTGCAGCCATAATTGCCAACACTAGCCTGATCGTGGTCAATTTTACAACTGGGGAGAAAATGTCTGTGTAGTCGACACCTTCCTTTTGTTGAAACCCCTTCACAACCATTCTGGCTTTGTAGCGCTTGCTACCATTGTGCTCTTCCTTAATCCTGTACACTCATTTGTTGTGCAAAGCCTTCTTGCCTTTTGGAAGCTTAGTTAGCTCCCATGTCTGATTTGACATCAGTGACTCCATCTCATGTTGCATGACTTTCTCCCACTTGATCGAATCTTCAATCTGTAGAGCTTCATCATAACTTTCCGGTTCACCACTATCTGTTAGCAGGATGTAGTGTAGAGATGGTGAGAACCGTTGTGGTGGCCTAATCGTCCTTGAAGATCTTCGAATAACAGTGAGTGGTGTACGTTGTTCGATCTGTGTATCATCATTCTCTTTATCCTCGTTCTGATCAGTGTTGACTTGAGTAACATCAAAGTCAACAACCTCAGGTTTCTTTGGTTACTCCTTAGGTTCAGCTTGTGACCTAGCTTTGTACAGAATCTGCTCATTGAAAATTACATTTCTACTTCTAATGATTTTGCGATTTTTACCATCCTAAAATCGATAGCCAAATTCTTCATCACCATAACCGATGAAAAAACATTTTCTAGATTTGGCTTCTAACTTGTTACGATCAGTAGAATCTATGTGAACATATGATACACAGCCAAAAACTTTCAAATGGGAAAGATTTACCTTCTTTCCGCTCCAGACTTCCTCTGGTAGATCGAACTTTAAGGGAACTGAAGGTCCCCGGTTAATCAAATAGGCTGCTCATACATGTCTGATAGAGCCTTCATCAAATCTGCTGTGGTCTTTTCCTTTCCCACATTGTGTGCAACTGATCTTGACAATGTTAGTCGAATGACTCCCAACACTTGTCTATCAAGAAAACTCCAATCTTCATTGCTCATGTCATCTGGCTTTTTTCTTAAGAGTGGAAGATGTAGTTTCTTCCCATAGAGATAATCCTCTATTTGCATTCTCCAGTAGGCAAAGTCTGTACCGTCAAATTTCTCGATACCAACACTTTTAGCTTCTTCTCCAGCCATAACTTTACAAATGAGTTCAAATTTGAACAAACAAAGATCACCGTTGCGTTCGAAACACTCGAATTAGCAGAGTGCGACAAGTGGCAGGATGACGTCGGCTCAGCTCAGGAACGGCTCGGCTCAGTCACGGCTCGGCTCGGCTCAGTTGTCTTCAACCTCCAGATGCACGTGGATCGATGCTTCGATCTTCAACCGACGCGTGCGGGCTACTCCGACCTCCGTTCTCGATTCCGTTTGCGGCAACGGATTCGTCTCGACGCGAGAAACACCCTGGAGTGGTCAAAAATTTATTTCGACCAACTTGACTAGTAGAAATGAATAGTACTTCACTAAGTAAGTTCCAAGGAAAGATTGGAGGGTCACAATGGACACACTTAAAATTTCCAATCTCCTAGACAGAAGCTCCTTTAGACTATACGTATCCAAACTACCACACCAAAACTCCACCCCACAAAAAGAACCTAGTGGCTCTGATACCAGTTGTTGGGACTGGTCGGAGACAGAGATGATTTTAAATAAAAGGAGAGACGAAATTTAACGTGGTTCGGCAATTGCCTACGTCCATAGCTGCTGTAATTTCACTATAAAATATTTCTACAAAAAATTTCTCACCCACACTCTTTCTCTCTTCCTTTCTCTCTATCTTTCTCTCTTTCTCTCTATCCCACATTTTATACAATTGAGCTCTCTCCTATTTATAGGAGAGAGTAGTCTACCATTTGCAAATGGTGGGTGGCCTAACTATGGTGGGTGGCCTAACAAGGTGGGTGGCCTAACAATGGTGGGTGGCCTAACAAGGTGGGTGGCCTAACTATGGTGGGTGGCCTAACAAGGTGGGTGGGTTGCAAACCCAAACCCATTTCATACTTGGTTTGTCTCCATTCATAACAGCAACTTCCATGGCAAACGAGCTTGGTCTACCCCAAAGGACGACCACTGACAGCAAAGAAGAAAGCAGAGAAGAGAGGGAGGAAATGGCGGAGGACGAGGAAAAAGACAAGTTTGGAATATCAGACGCGGTTAGTGATGATTTCTATTTGTTGTTTTTTTTTTATTAAAATAAAGGAAAACTCTATTTGCACACGGGAGAGGTAACCCCCGCGTACACGGGCCTCCACGTGGACAAATGAAACGCTAAGTTTCATATGATCAGCCGCTGAGTTTAATCTCCAAGTTCAAATGCTCTCGCTCCCTTGACCCTTCCCTTCATGTCTTCATCACCGTCCTGCATCGCAGATGCGAATCTGCTTCCCCACGATCAGGTACCAACTTCTCAACTTCATCTTCTCATCTTCTTCTCTACTTCTTCTCACCAACCCCATGAAGCCTGAAACCCTAACCCCAACCCCCCAACCCTAACCCACCAAGCTGTGCTCTCCCTGCCTTCATCTTCTCACCAACCCCACAAAGCCCGAAATCCCAACCCACCAAGCAGTGCCTATTTTGCCATACTGCAAGTTTCAAGTTTTTCAAGTTTTTCTAGTGAACGCCGTTTGAACCAATGTTTGCTTGCCGATATAGAATTTACTAACAATTTTTTTTCCTCCCATAAGGTAAGGTAGAATTCACAAAAGCGCAGATAAGGTAGAATTGGATTTTGATATTAGCCTCATTTATTTCTGCATTTATCTTCTATATTTTCGTTATACCAGGGGTTTACAGTTTACACCCTTTTGTTTTTAAATAAAATCTCATACTAGAAAGAAATTGATATTTTCTTTTTACATTCATTTCTGCTTTGCTTTTAATTGGTTTTATCATTATCATCTGCTACTTGCGTTCATGTCAAAATGATTTTTTTGGTTAGCCGGCGTCACACTGGACTTGCAATTCTGCTCTTAAGCCTCATGTCTGGGTTTAACGAGGATAATATGGCTTCACATGCTCAGGTATCCCTTCTCATTTATAGAAACACAATTTTATTTTGTGGCTCAACTGTTGCGCAATGGAAGATAAGATGACAACATCCAAAATATTAGTTTCTTATCATATTGATTCATCTTGCACACAATAAGATTAAAGACTCTGATTTTTCTGAGTTAAGACCTATCTTAGGCTGAAAGCAGGGCTAAACAAAACATAGATATTGCAATACCCCTGTATGCCAAGCACGCTGGAAGAAAGGGTGTGTTTGAATTACTTATAAAAATAAAAAATAAAAAATAAGGGTGTGTCTGTGGGCCTGGGGGGTTCAAAGCCTCACTATCTCCTCCTTTGAAAGAGAAATTTTCTTTTTTGTTCATGTAGGCCATCAGGTTCTTGTTGCGTTTGAGTCTTTTTGCTTATTTTCCCTTCTTTTGTTGCAATCTTTTGGTTTTTCTCAAAGGAATTAAATAAATCAAATGAGTCATTCTATAAACTGACATTATCTTGTCTTGGTTGGACTGTACAATAAAATGTATGACCCTAAATATTGCAGATTGGTTTGATTCAACAATCGAAAATAAAGACAGTTCCGACTCTTGCTTGATTTCTTATTATGATAAAGTTTAGAAACTATAACCAAAAGTAAAGATAGTGAAGTTGTAATGCTTGATTTCTATATTATGATAAAATTTAGAAGCTTGTTCTTATCTGTAGAATTTTTTCTGCATGTTTGTCATATTTCCTTGCTTTTTGCTTGCAGCTTTCATCTCAGTTTTTTGGGGATCTCCTGGTTTCCATTATTGTTGATGTGGCATCTGAGTGTCATCGAATAGCAAGGTTGGGCCTTGATCGTAATTTGGAAGAAGAGGAAGAACTGAGACTGTCAGCACAAGCCCGGGTATGGTAGCTAATCCTAGTAATAGTGGTGAAGCTAATAGCAAGTACGTGGTTCTCAAGAAGATGAAGCTTGAGGTCCGTAAGAGTGCAGATGAGATTGAGAAGAGAAAGATGGTGCTTGGGGATCAAGAAACTGAAATAAGACGTTCATGAACACTACTCCGGGTGTATTGAGTCCTTTCAATTGTTGTGTCATGTTACTTATGTGCATCTAAGTGATTTCAAAACTTGAAATCTATGTTGTGGTTGAAGGCCCCAAACTGGACCCTCTTAATTCTTCCATCCAAGAACATGGTTGGCTAGGAGCAAGTTGGTTAATGTATTTAAAGACTCCAAGAACACCTCTTCTTTTTATTTAATTTTTATTTATTTATTTATTTTATGACAACTGCTCTTTTTATTTCAGTGAGATATTCTGGACCAAAATGTTCACCTACCAATTTCTCTTTGAGCCTTTTGCTGGCTGGTTTAGAAAAAATACATGCATGAGAATTTCTTGTATAAAAAGAATAGTATGATAAACAATTAAACATAAGTCTGAATTCATATTTTATATACATTGTCAAAACTGAACATAGTAACTAAAAAAATGTCAAAAATAGGAAAGCAGCAGCTTAAACAAATTCTGTAGCAGTTAAGCTTCTTCTATTTCATGAGAAAAGCAGATAGCTTTGTTGGTGCTGTCAATCACCCCTAGAAATGGAAAGTGAGAAGCTTCTACCACGATACAAAAGGTGCAGATGAAGAGGCTGTAGGTACAAACAGCTAATACATTCATCAAACTCTGCAATCACGAAACACCAGAACCACAAACCATCAGCGCCGAATAAGCTGTCATACACTTGAACTAAACATATATTGACAACTCAATACATGATTCCACATCCATCATGCAAAGCAGGGATCATTACATTTTAACTCAAAGTGATCATTACCTTCCAACAAAATCATTGGTGTTTTAAAATTAAACTATCTCATTGTGCACGTTGTGGCCCAATATAGGCCGTACAAGCCAAATATGGCATTCTGAATATATAAATGTGCAAGCGTGGAGTTGAAAGTTTAGATCTAAATTATCTTTTTCTCCTGTTATGTTTACATTCTGTTCTGTAAGTTCACTTTTTTTTCTTTTTCATTTGACTTGGTCGTTTGAATAGAATGGGCAATGGGCTGAGAAGGGATATAATAAGAAAAAGAAAAATTATTTTGTGTGCTCAATCGATCACTATCAAACAATCTTTTCATTGCAAAATTAAAGAAATTAGAGATTACAATCAATTTAGACTACACTTGCAAAACCATTTTTAAAATATAAATTTGACTTAGAATCATCCCAAGAGTAGCATATCTGCAAGTTGATTACTACTCCACATTAACTCTGGAACTCCACATTACCTCATGAACAAACTTATCTGGATGAGTTCTAAATTTGATGTACTTTTTTCTTTTTTCGTTTTTTTTCTCACAGTGGCATTTTATTACATTCATGATTTGGACGAGCTCGTTGCCACTACCCTATTCACTTTTAAGGAAGAAAAGAAAATACACCCAGATTATTAATAATTTTCTAAAACCTCACAAAACTAATATAGTATTTTGGAATAATTCCCAAGTTTTTATTTTTCTTTCTTTTTTTTTCAGTTCTCTACTTTATTACTGAAATAAGCTTAAAAAGCTATCATTTTTCCTTTATAGATGGAATTCAATGGACATTACAGGAGGGAGAGGTAGTGGAGATTGAGTTCCATAAATTAATTGCTCCAGGTGTCGCATGAGACTGAGTTCCATAAATGATCAGCTATCCCCAAGAGCCGTCCAGAAAAGTAGCAAAGAGAGAAAATAATGCAAAGAAATGACAATCTAAACAACTTACCTGCAAACGACGACCACGGGCGTAGCTTTGGCTACCCACAACGACGACCACCGGCCTAGATTCGGTGGCTTTCTTTGGTTGGGTTTGAATCGTATTCCGAGC
Organism: Carya cathayensis; assembly: GCA_011037825.1. Classification (NCBI taxonomy): domain Eukaryota; kingdom Viridiplantae; phylum Streptophyta; class Magnoliopsida; order Fagales; family Juglandaceae; genus Carya; species Carya cathayensis. The sequence goes on from QGSO01001072.1 coordinate 9,328, forward strand.
TCCTCTGCTTTCCTTGTTTCATCTCCCATTTTCCCTCTCTTTTTGAGCTTTTCATTCACGTTTTTTTTTTAATAAATAAATTTATTGGCTGACGTGGCAGCCGATTCCCCCGCGTGTACCCCACCCGTGTACCTGTAGAATAACTCTAAAATAAATCGATTGAAGTTAGCCGACTCCCCAAACGTTGCACGCCTCGACTGTACCTAGAAGGACTGATTGAGAAATATTGAAAAAAGTTGTTAACAGTAATAACAAATAAAGAAAAGATAATAATAATATATTAAATAATAATAATAATTAATAAAGAGTAATAAAAAGTAAGTAAATAATAATAATAAAGTAATAAATAATAATAGATACTACAACAAATTTTAACTTTTGAGACAAAATAAAAATCATCTCAAAATATGTGTTTTTGGAATGAAAATTCGATTTTATTTTAAAAAATTGACGAATGTCATTATCCATTCGAACATATAAGTTTTCGTTTGAACGAAATATATTGCGACAAAAATATTTATCCCTAATTAAAATATCGCTCGAACTGGTACTTATGTGTTCGAACCAAGATAATGTAAGAGTTTGAATGGTAACCATCGAATGTTAAATTGGAGGGTTAAGTTTCAAAATTATAGTGAGGATTTTAGTAACCGTTCGAACATTAAATTTTAAAGTTTGAAGTTACCATTCGAACGTAGTCACGTAATTTATTGGTTTGAACGAAACTTTTGGCTAGTTAGATGAATAAAATTATGACACGAGTAGGAAATAGGCTCGAAGGCTTCGAGTGGTACGTTCGAACAGTGGTTGAATTGTTTCTATTTTTAATTTCCAAAAATTTCCTTATTAATTTAGGTAAATAGTTAATTTATATAATAAATATAGCATTTAAATAATATAGATAGAGTAGGGAACTCAATAAGTAACTTTAAAAAGATCTCAGTATATAACTAATTTAGAAAATAAAAAGACAATAAATATTTAAATTAATTATACAAAACACAACTAATCATGATTGTCCATACAATAAACTAAAAACATGCAAATATAAGATATACACTACTGGCCCAAATCTCGTAGCACCTCCTCGACTCCACTAAGGCGTGTCTCAATATCTGTCAACTGAGACATGAGCTTTGACCCAGTCACTACGAGGGCTACCCAAACTGCATCAATGATCTCTGATGTCTGAGTGCACACAATATCCTCACGAGTAGCAGTGCATGATGCGCTCTGTGCAGATGCCTCACCCGATATGCCTTGTGCATCTCCCTGAGTGTAGATTGCCTTTGTAGTGGGTGCACGAATATGAAATCTAGAGTGTCCAATGTTACAAGATAAGGTCATGGAGTTTATCGGTCCAATCGGCTCCCGATCACGTTCAAACGCATCTTGCCTAACTCCCTTCGCTAAAAGAAAGCGTGTGAGTAAGACACCAAAGGGCAATATATCTGTCATAATATAGGTGGCCTCTGATCGAATCCTAGTGAAGATATATCTCGCTAGGTCGATAGGTACCCCACGAGCGACCCGTAACATAAATCGTGCCCTGTCCATGCTAATCTCAGTCTTGTGCAGTCGTGGATCGATGTTGTTGGCTATTATAATGTTCATAATCTTGGAAAAACTGAATAAGTTTACCTGTTTGATGCTCTTGTTCCCATCAAAGGAAAGAGAAACCCACAACCAACTAACAAATGTCATGATCAATGAGGCCATCGACCTCATCTAATATAATAGTATCCTCTTCCTCAATAGTTTCCTCATTGCCTGTAGGTGTAAACTCCTTAGGCACCATGCTAGGATATGCAATGAGCAGTAGAGGGATACCAAGAAACTCGGTGACTGCATTAACTGAAAATCGTACTGAGACACCCTGGATGGAGAAGGTGTATGCGTCATCATCATGGCCGGCACCACCAAGTTTTTTGTAGAACTTAGATATAATATCGATGTAGGCAACGATCTTGTCCGTCCCTTCGTCCTTCTGGTTGATGATCGATGTCCAACCAAAATCAAGAAAGACAGATGCTAGAGAACGTCTCTCCCACAGAATATCCTTAAAATCATCGGTCTTCATTTGTCGCTCCAACAAAACAGTCCTCTCTCAGACTTCTTCACTAGATGATTGCCTTGACGTGGCCTGCTTCTTTCTTCAAGAAGCCATTGGAATTTACCTAAATTTAATTTATAAAATTAAGGACAACAATTACAAAATATGATAATTATAATTAGATAAATTTAATTATATCTAACAATAGAATATATGTTACATTATCTATTCAACTCTATAAAAAAAATTAAAATAAGAAATGTACCATTCGAATGCTTAATTAGATGTTCAAACTATTATATAGTCTATTCGAACAGTACTATTTTACTGTTCAAACAGTATAGACTTGGTTCAAACATTAATAATTCATTTTCCGTTCAAATGCTTAATTACACGTTCAAATGGTTATGTATACCGTTCGAGCAGTAATGGTTTAATGTTCGAACTATCTGCTTTTGGTTCGAATGTTAACCATTCACATGCCATTTGGATGTTTTAGAGACGTTCGAATGACAATTCCTTGTTCGAGCTCAGCAATGGCTGAGTCGATTCAGCCATTACCAAAACCGAAACGAATCCACTAATTCCTTTTAGTTTTCCACATACAGTAAGAATAAGATGTGAGATTTAGTTTAAAACCCCATTTTCATGGACATTTCGAGCAATCTATGGTGGAAAAATCAAAACCCCATTTTTCCCCATTTATATCTAATTAAATGGACAAATTTTATCATCAGTTCAAGGAATGTAGCTTATCTATTGCGGGTTGAACTTTGGTGGTTGAAAGTGGCATTGACGGCGGCATGTGGTGGTGTTTGGAAGTGGCGAAGAGAAAGAAGGAAGATGAGATAGATGGTCCTGAAGCCTAATATTTAATTTTTTTACGTTCGAACGGGTGGTTATTATGTTCTTCGAGCATATAAATTACAATAATTATATATATACTTATAATTAAATTTAGACGTATGATATTTATTTATATACTTATATATTACTATATATAATATAAATGTATTAATATTATACTTATAATATACCCATATAATAATACTTATAATATACTAATATTATTTATGCTTAATTATATACTACTTATAAATAGTTATACTATATATTCTTATATATATATACTTATATATAATAGTATTATAATATCCTTTTAGAATATCATACTTATACTTATATAATAGTATTTATAATATATACTTATAAATACTTTTAGAATACTACTATATACTTATATATATACTTATAATATATAGTATATTCATTCGAACAGTCATTTTTAGAGTTCAAACTGTACAATTATGCATTCGAATGAACATTTAAAGAGTTCGAACGATTAAATGTTGTTGGCGCCATTGATAAGCAGTGGTGGGATTATTTTCTACCAAATTACCAAAGGGTGAAAACGTTCGAACTATGATACTTAACGTTCGAACATATGTGAAACCATGAGCTCGAGAGATTGAGTGTCCTTGCTTCCCAGCTGTGCTCTCCTTTCTATTCGGTAAGTTAATTTACTTTGACGTTCTATTCCCAAGAAATTTTTTGTTCAAAAATCCAAATTTATGGTTAAAATTAATTGTGGTTTAGGTGAGTGGTGGTGAAGGGGTATTGTTGATTGGATTTGCTATTAATGTTAGTATATTTGTTGATTGTTTGTGTAATATTTGTGAAATATGTTTGGATCGATGTTGGATTATGGAAATATTTATTTGGTCTTTGTGAAATATGTGTTTTTGGATGGAAATATTATGGAAATATTTACACACACGCACATATATATATATATATATATATATATATATATATATATATTTATATAATGTGTGTATTCTCGCAGTAACGATGAGGTGGATGGTTGGTGTAAACAACCAGTGATTGGTACATTTACTTGCTTAATTACAATATCTGACGAATTGNTTGCACGTTGCTTTGACCTAGTATTTATATAATGTTTGTATTCTCGCAGTAACGATGAGGTGGATGGTTGGTGTAAACAACCAGTGATCGGTACATTTACTTGCTTAATTACAATATCTGACGAATTCTTCCGTCGGTGTTCAGCCCCTTGATCTCCCCTTTGGGAATGCATGCATGCCTTATTAATTCATGCAGATCAGCTAGATCATAAATTAAGGAAATTTCGCATGCTTCCACACTTGGCCACTCCGTCAACGGAACGTCGTACAATGTTTGCCAAGTGAAAAATATTACAAATTTATAAGACATTGAATTTTTTATAAATTTGTTTTTTTTATAACTATATTTTAATTAAAGATATTTCTTATAAGATATATAAATGGTAAATAAACTTGCTTATTAATTATATAAAAATATCATTTATTTAAAATTCTTAACTTTTCATATTTCAAAAAAACTAGTCAATAAAATAATTCAAGTCACATTTAAACAATGTAAAAAGTAGAAATTTCTCAAAATAATATAAAACAATTACTATCATCTTTTGTGAAAAAATTTGATACACATGATCACGATCGATCACTTGGAAAATAATTTAATAGATCACCGCGCCGATCGTTTCGATAATACATAAATTTCAAACGAATTAATCGAAGTCATCTTAATAAGAGGTAATTTATAATTTATTACATCCTTGGATAAAAAATTAAAATAACCGCATCACTAAATAAATAAATTAATGACTGTACGTGTTGAACTAGGTTGAACGGGCCGAAAATGAAATAAATATAAGAAATTGTGCTATATGAGAACTACCAAAGTATTTTCCTCTCTGTGTGTGTATATATATATATATATATATATGAATGAGAGTATTTTTATGTATAATCATGGAGTGTGCGCGCGTATTTATTAATATCACTGTAAAAAAAAAAAAAAAGGATATTTGTAACTAATTTTTTGCAACAAAAAAGACTATTCACGATGAAAATAGATTCATTTTAGTTGGAAATAGTCATTTCGTTAGAAATATCTGGTTGCAAATAAACAGTTTTTTATAATATACTTCAATGCGGCATAGTCGTTTTGAAAAATAATGGAGTCTATTATTAAAAAATTAATTTTTTTTCATGTGGATCACATATTTTATTTACTTTTTTTAAAACAATTACATAGCAGTTGTACAATTCATAGTTATAAATATCTTTCATATATATATATACACACACTAAGGAAAGGCTCCTGGTGTGTAAGCCCTAGGGTGCACCTAACATAATGATTTAAATAAAAAAAATAAAAAATAGTAACTTATTTCTCCCAAAAAAAATATAAGGTTAAAGAAATGCTAAAAAATTAAGATAAAAGAACTTTAGCAAAGTATGTGCATTGGTTTGTATTCATATTGGATTATCTATTTACTCTCTCTATAATAATAAAATTTTATTAATAAAATTATTAATTTTTTAATTTTTATTTTTATCACATTTTAAAGTTCTACTAATTAAAATATTAAAAATAATTATATTCTAATCAAATTAATAATATTAAATTTTAATTTTAATATTAATTATATTCTAATTAAATGAATAATTTATATTATATATTGAGTGTTTAAAGTATTTTATTAGTTAAATTTACTTAAAGTTGAATTTTACAATGAGAATACTCTAAAGTGTTTATGTTCTAAAGAGTAAAGTCATTTTAATTTCTTTATTTAAAAAGATTGAGACAAATAGAAAAGAAAATGAGTACAAACAAAAAGGATATGAAAAAGTAATGTCAATTCATATGCGCCGTGGGGCTATTAAGGGCCTTTTGGTAAAACATGATTTTTCATTAAATTCTAGAAGTGAGCCAAGCGTTAAATGGTTAAGGGTCTTAATGACCTTTTGGTAAAATATGATCATTCATTAAATTTTACGAGCGACCTATGCATCAAATGGTAAAAGGACTTAAGGCCCTTTTAGTAAAACAAGACTTGATGGAATTAATGGAAAAATAACGAAAAAATAATAATAATAATTATTTACATTTAGATAGCCACTTATTATAATAGAATAGATATACAGTAATTTGTGTTAGCCATAGCTATTTGTTCTTGTAGAAATGATATTTACTTATGGATGATATTTTAAATGCATACATCTTTAATATAGTTTAGTTTTCGGTATTTTACAAAAGTGGAGATTGAGCTATTAATTAAAAAGAAGTGTTATAGTAATAAAGGAATTAAGCTTATAAAATTAATTTTACAATTTGATGTAGTTTAATGTAAATTTTTAGATCTATTTTATAATAAAAATAACTTTACAACTTAATAAATCATATCAAATAATATAAATTTGTTAGATAATTAGTTTTATTTAATTTTTTTTTGACTAAAATATTTCTCTACTCTGTCTGATCTAAGAATGGTTAAGAATTGTTACTCAAGCACGTTGCAATATTTGTTCAACGAAAACAACAAATGGGATAGTACCGAAGCTTTTCCTGATCAATTCTGTGCGTGGAAGATCTGTTTTACGTTGAGAAATATCAACTAATAATCGTCATCAACTTCGCATATAGAGCCCCACGTAATTAACCCGCAGATCAAAGTATCGCATGCGCGCATGTTGTTTTTCCAAAGCGAAAAAGGAAGAAAGATTCCTTGTGTTCCCCGCTTTAATTATGAGCCTGCCTACAGAAAAGATTAATGAGTAAGTTCAACTGAATATAGTCGTCAGCGTCCAAGTGTGGCATAATTGTTTTTGAAAATTATATAGTTTACCATTAAAACATTAGTTTTTAGGAAGAAAAATATAATTATAAGTAATTCTGGATATTAATACGTGTACTCATCTTATATGATTGATCAGAAATTTTTTTTTTATTAAAATTAGTGTCAATTTAAATTTAAAATATAAAAGCATTAGTATTGATACGTAAATTGGTATACGGATTCACTTGTATGTAACAAAACTCTAATTTTTATCATATAAATTTCATATTTACTCAATTTTTTAAAGAGATTGAACGGCGGTTGTAAATTCCATTACTGTAAATATCATTTCTCATAATATTATCTTATAATAAATTAGTAATGTATAGAATAAGGATGCATTGGCCGAGGATGAAGCTCCCTTTAAATTGTTTGTCCGAATTTGAGGATTTAAAGTGAGTCTGAATGAGCAAAAAGAACTAATGCTATATAACTAGTCACGCTATGTGTTGATCATCTCTCTAGCATATCATCAGACCCTCAAGTTCAAATGATAATTTAAACAGACCATTTTCTGATAAACTATGATAACTTAGAAGGTCGGTATATATAATAGAACTACATGAACTCGTTGAACGATCTAAACCGTGCAGTCAAAACAATATTTCATAAACGGTATCATTGGGCCGGGCCCATGTTCTCGGTACTTCAAGGCCTAAAGGCCGGGCATATCAAGTCTGGCCCCACAGTAGTAGAGAGAAGGCCCAGGCCAGAATAAAGGCTGAAGCATTCCCGCCTGAATAACACACAAAAGGCCAACGACTGTACGTCGTCAAATTATTGTTAATTGAGAAATCATATTTACGGGGTTGCCGAAATTTTATATAATTATATAAAATAATTATAGAAAAATTGATTTAAGTTGTCTACTATAAAATATCATAAAAATTAGATTAATATTTGGATTTATTAGTATATATGTTTTCTTAAGTGATCATGATCACTTAAATTGATATTCTCAGTTTATTTGTGTTATCTTTATCTATCCTAATATTTTCATAAATAGAGTTATTTGTATGTAATGTAAACAATTAATGATGTCGCACAAAATAAGAATTATTCTGATGATGAGTTAATCAACGTAAATTAAGGATTGAAATTGATCATAAAATATGCAAAACAGAAAGAAGACTTTGAAAGTATGGATTATTGATAAAATTCGAAACTAAGCTTGAAATCCAGTACATGTTGGGCTCAATAGTTAAGTAAATTTGATATTATATGAAAAGGTAAAATCCCAATTATTGCATACAAACGAAATAATATGGTGATCATGGTGTTTATTCCTAAAAGAACATTTCGAATTGAAGTCATGTGCACGATTCAAACATTGATCATAGTCAAAATTACGGCTAAAATATTGTCTCAATATTACTATGACTCATGTGCGATTTTCTGATAGTTTTATAAAATTAAAATTTATTATTAACAAAGTGGCACGAGTTCATTTGTTAATTATAAAATGGGGTGGTTAAATTAATTGTAAAAGAGCTATAGATATACCTTTATCTGCCGTCGGATAATATGATAAATGAGAGCATATATAGATATTGATAATATGGTTTTTTGTAAGAGTTTTGGTTTTCTTTCCTAATTTATAAAAGATATTTTAACTGTAAGTGAGACTTATTAATTAATAGAGAGGTGCTTAGTACTACCGTACCTCTTAAAAAAAAAACATATAGATAATATGATCATTAGGCGAAAACGGTATAGCATAGAATGCAGACAGTATTTCGACCGACACTCACGTACGGATGCTAATAAAAAACATGACTAACCAAATTGCAACACGAATATATAGGTAGAATGTACCTGAAAAGGTGCAGGGGATCAACTCAGCAACAAGGTAACCGATCGAGTTCAACTAAAAGCAAAGCATTTGAACAAATCAACGTTACACCGCCGATGTTAACGCTTCGCAAGTACAAAAGGCCGAATAAAATTCCAGAGAGTGAAACCCAGGATAATAAGTCCAAGCACAGTTGCAGTACCTCTCCAAATATCAGGGAAATACACGCTTGACATGGTTGCCACGACCCGATTCCAAGGGTTCTTAAAGTGCTGATTCATTCGACGGATGGTGTCTTTGAAACAGTTACTAGGAATAATGACAGTCTGAGAACCCAGTTCCTTAATTAGAGTCACCACTGCTGCATTACTACCTAGACGGTTGATGATGACACTTTGGTCAACAAGTAGTTCCACGTCTCTTTCAGTGTTGATGAGAAAATCCAACAGGGAAATGTAATTACAGAAGTAATGAGATTCCGATGGATAATGGCACAGCTCCAGGGCAACGAGGTTTCGGAAAAACAGTTCAGTTCCGGTTGTTATCTCCAATTGTGGGATTTTCAGGCATGGCTGCGTACGCTCCAAAATTGGAAGGCATTTGCACCAAGGTAAGCAATTCAAAAGCCATGATAAATTGAAGCACGGACAGTGTTCCATGCCCCTCATCTTCTGGAATTCTATGCCGAGTAAGCCTACTTCTTTCGGAACTATCGCCTTGAAATTCACTCCTGCCTCCTCCAGCTTTGTTGCACTGTACAGAACTTTAGTCCGACGATCACGGCGAGTACTAGGCCTTCCACTAGCTTTTAGGATCGGAAGAACGTGAAATGTTCGCAGCAAATCAGTGAAATGTTTTACTTCCTTCAATTCCATTGAAATCTCGCCCTTAAATTTCAAGCAAAAGAAGTTACAGGCAAGCTCAAGAAAGGTAGGAGGACAATCAACACCTGAAAATTGGATGAATTCGTCGAGAAAAGAATATGGAAGCTGATTCTCGAGTAATAGGAAGTCAAGCCTTATAGCATGTATCAGCCATGGTTTACTCAATATCAAATCGTTTCCATGATCCTGAGTTTGAGAGTCAGAGAACCTCAAGAAGAGCTCCACGATGAAGACAGCATCCAGTAGGATAATTCTCAAGAACCTATCATGATCGATATCAAACGTCTCTGAATACGATCTCTCGACTTCACATCTTTTATCTGCAGCGAACTTTACAAGATTATGCTCGGCCTTCCTAGTCCGATAACAGAATTCCTTGAAATACATGAGTTTCACCTTCTCCATTCCCTGCAGTTCTTGGTTGCCGTGGTGAAAGGGGCCTATTGAAACTAGCCTTGGAGTGATTGTTTAATTTCTTGTCCCGAAAACTCGGATTCTTTGGGGACCCTGTAGATGCAAAGCTCGGGCCACTTGGAAGGCCTCAAGGGTTCGGTGTCAAAGAGCGAAGCAGTAAGCTCTTCATCTCTATATCTAACTCTGTACAGCAGCAGCCTCATTAATCTGTACACAGCAGCCTCGCTCAAATGTATAGAAGGGGCCTCGGCCATTGTAACCTCCCGTCCAAGTACTACTTCCTTTTTCCTACATGATCAGTGGTCGACGGATCAATAGATCACAATCTTTTGAAGATATATATATATATATATATGGCCAATGTAATCGATTCTTGTAATACTTTTTTTAGTTATTATACTGCTTTAGACTAATGCTACATCATATATTATATAGTTGTAGAGTGTACATGAATTGATAAGAATTATAATTTTGTTGGTCGATCAATAATACGAACTGATCATGCATGTAATACTTAAGAGTTTCCCAAAATTTCTTGTAACATGCAGTAGTTCCATATATATAATTACATTAATCAATGTATGAAATAACATTGCAGCCTTACCACATCTTATTTGTTAAAATTACACTTAATTTCTACAAATTGTTGGCAAGAAAGTAATTTGGATAATTTGTAGAATCGATAGGAATATATATGTGTGTGTGTATATATATATATATATTTGGATACCTAAGTGTGTGCGCGCAAATCGGAGAAAATAAGAACTGTTATAATGGGAGTTGCAAAATTGCAGTACTCTGCAGAGAGGTAGAATAGATCAACACCTTCAAATGATGCTCGAAAGAAATGCTTGTACGCTTGAGATCGATCGAGAGCCTGATCTTAAATGCCACAGCCAGGACGTAATGAGCTAGCTAGCTGGAAAGCAACTCCGCACGGCAGCTATCTGGTCATTGATTGATAATATTATATATTGCATGTATCATCCTCGATCCTTGCACTACTCGATCGTGTTTATATATATGTAGCAAGAAAGTTGTACTCTCATTTTCGCCTTTAATTCTTTACTTGGCTTTATTAAATTACGTAAGCATCTAATTAGTAATTAGAGAAGGGGATAAAAGTGCGATTCGATCTCCCACACAACACGGGAGCTTTTGATCTTTTTTTTTTTTTTGAAATTAAAAAAAAAATTGTTAGTTAGTGTAGATATTACGTTCATTATCCACATGACCATAGGGGTGGGCAAAAAATTCACCCACTCTAACTATGTTTGAGCTCCAACAGCACTTCGACTTTGTTTGAATCAGTAGGAAAGTAAGTATACCCAAAATATTTGTAAAAATGCATCAGAGAGTGTGTTCTTTGAATAAAGGTATTCCTCATGTATTCAATGATTCCTCAATATGGTAGCACTCATATTTATAGTAGAAGTGTAGCATTTACAAGGAAAAATAATTCTAGAAGATTCTACAATATTCTCTATGGAGTAAAGTCACAATAATCTATGGGGCAGAGTCTGTTATGGGATGCTGTTGACAATGAGCAGCAGATACAGTGGACGTGGCATTCTGTTGAGAGCATACAACGGATACTTGTGAGGTGTTATCGTCTAAGGCAGGTGCAGGTGCTCTAATAGAGTTTGACTGAGTACTTAAAAGTTTTCAGAAATAGAAATCAGAGTCAGTGTTGCCCTAATCGGAGTCGGAGTCCAGAGTCAATGTTGGTTTTGAACTCCGACAATTTTTTTTTATTTTATTTAAATTTCACATAATCAAAACGACGTTGTTCACTTCAAGAGGAATGACATTGTTTCATTCAGAAGGGGGGCCAAAACGTATGACCCCCTACTGAAGTAACTAAACACGTCATTCTGCTTCAAGCAGAACAACATCGTTTCGTGAAGAAGTGGTCCAAAACACATGAACCCCTTCTTCCCCCTTTCACTTTTGCAATTCCCATTCTGCACAGCCACACTCCACAGCACCTTGCACCATTTATCTTTCTCCTCTCCACATTGTGCTTCACCTCCCCGCCATCGGTTGTCACCTGAGGCCAGCGCGAGCCGCCTTCTAGAGTTCATCAAACTAAAAATTATTTTTAAGCTCACTCACTCACTTAGTTTTTTTTTTAAATAATTTTAGGTTTCCAAAATCCTTTAATTGTCATATTGTGGTTTGAAATTTGTGAAATGTGTATGATTTATTATTAGCATTTCAATGATTTTGATTTTTGAATTGTTAAATTCAAGAATTGGAGGATTTAGATTTTCAAAAAATTGGAATTTTTGGTTCTAGATAATGTTCACTCGATGCCCGCTCGAGTGTGGCTCAAGCAAATCTCACACAAATTGTTCTCTCAAGCCTTTGCTCGAGTATGACTTAAGTGAACTTTATACAGATTGTTCGCTCGAGCCTTTACTCGAGTGTAGCTCGAGCTACTTCATACAGGTTGTTCGCTCGAGTGTAGCTCAAGCAAACTTCACATAGATAGTTTGCTCGAACCTTTACTCAAGTATGGCTCAAACAGACGTTCAATTTTGTATTTTATTTATTTTTAAAACCACAAATATGACGAGACATATATGTTTTTCCTTTTCAATGTGTTTCTAATATGTAGATAATTTTTATAATATGCTGAATGACGGTTGTTTGTTAATTATTTTAGATAATTTTATACCAAAGTTGAGTAAAGCAAACTTTCAATGCTACACCATCTAGCCCTGATATTCCACAAGAGGATGATGAACAGCCGTTGGCGTCACCAACAGGTACTTTGGGCCGTAGACCCCCATCTAGAACAACTACCTTTTGTGCAAGTAGTCGAGTCCCAATAGATCTAAAAGATGTTAATATACTTAATGAGGATGAGGAGTTGATGAATGTTGAGGCCGATCGACCAGCACGATCTAGTAAAAAAATGTCGTGGAAATGAGAACATTTCACCAAAATTTTCGGTGATATGAGAACCCTCAGGCTCGATTCCATATATGGACAACTATGCGGTTGTCATTCGAAGAAGTAAGGCACATCATATTGATAGCACATCTTACGGGCAACTAGCAGTATAAGATACACAAAGAGTTGGTGGCAAGTGATTAGCGAAGCGGAGTTAGGAGACTTATACGGCCACTGATGGCACGCAGATTAAAAAAGTTGTCAAGCCCTTGATACAGTTGAAAGATGTTGAGGGATGTTCTTGTGGAGATGATCATCACTGATGAGATGCCTTTTACCACAGTTGACAAAGCCAGCTTCCACAAATTTGTGTACACTTTAGAGCCATGATTTTTGATGCTTTCATGGTATACCATGATGCACAATTGTTTGAAGATGCATGCCAAGGAGAAGGGAGCGATAAAGGAAATGTTTGTTGCCACAAGCTAGAGAATTTCATTTACGATTGATACGTGGAACTCCACATAGAATGTGGGCTATATGTGTATCACAACCCACTTTATTGACAGTGAGTGGATGTTGCAAAAGTAGATTATTGGTTTCAAATAAATTTTTTATCACAAGGGTGGCAAAGAGATGGATGACTGTATAAAGGATTGAAGGATCATAAAAGTGCTTTCTATCACGGTTGACAGTGCTAGTGCGCATGACACTACCATTGATTGGTTTAGATGAAATACGATGGTAAAAGAAGATATCATTCATGAGTACCAATTTATCCATGTTCGATGTTGTGCTCATATCATCAATCTCATAGTTTGTGAGGGGTTGAATAAGGTTGATGATTCCACTAGTCTAGTCCAGAATATTGTGAGATATGTGAGGGCTTCCCCCCAACGGCTTTGCCAGTTTAAAATAATAGTCGAATAGCTTAAGATCCCATCTTCCAATATGTTGCAACTAGATATTTTGATTCGATGGAACTCTACATACATAATGTTGGATGTAGTGTAGAAGTACCAAAGAGCATTCGAACGGATGGAGGTCAAGGATGGAGGTATGGGGTATGCTTTGCTAGAGTCAATTGGGGGGAGAAGGAGGCTCAGTGCGCCATACACAATTGATTGGGCCAATGTCAAGTATTTTGTTCAATTTGTCAAGTTATTTTATGACAAAATTATGCAGATATCTGGGTCAAAATATCTTACTGCGAACATGTATTTCGAAGAGCTAGCTTTCAATGCTTTATACTTGCAACAGAGTTGTGCTGATAGTGTGAGTTTGTTGAATGCTATGCCTATGAGGTTGAAATGCGAATATAATAAATATTGGAGGATATTGATAAGATAAATAGATTATTATTTATTGCTGCAATCCTTGACTACAGATATAAGTTGGTGATTGTAGAATTTTAAATTAGGGACGTCCTCGGTGATAAGGATGCGGATTAGTTTATTAGAGAGCTTTAGGCTCCATCTGGGTACTGGAATATTCTGATAATACTCCACTACTATTTATTATTTTATCATTACCTTTCACATACTTTTTCCTACCTTTTACTACCATTCAATATTTTATTATTATTATTTCATTACTATTCACAAAATATATGAGATCACCTCACTACCTAAACTCAACTTAAATGTGATATTGATTATTTATATAGCCATTACAACAGCACTGGTTTGTCTTCAATCGAAGGTGGTAGCTCCTCCTCACGCCCGACCGGCTTGACATCTTCTTTAGATGACACACATGCACAAAGTTCAAATATTTTATTGCTACGACGGTATCATCAAAATTGTGTATCATGGAATATTATACAATGTAAGTCTAAGCTTGAACGTTACTTTATAAAAAATGTCGAGAAACCTAGTGAAAAATTCCATATATTAACATGGTGAAAGGTGAATTCTAGCAAGTTTCCAGTAATTTCTGGAATAGCCAGAGATGTACTAGCCATTTTATCACTATGAATGCGTTGGAGTTGGTGTTTAACACTGGAAGTCGTGTCTTGAATGCTTATCAGAGTTTATTGTCTCCGACCATCGTCGAGGCCCTCGTTTGCACACAGGACTATTTAAGTTCAATGCCCATTGAAGTAGAGACCATTGATGCCGAGAGCTATAGGCTTGAATTGGATAACTTTATGGTTTTTAATGATTATTTACATAGTTTTAATATTTTCATTATTTAATTTATAATTTATATGATTTTATAGACCTAGCTGTATACCCCAGACTAATTGTGGATGATTGATACATACGCACCATGGGATGAAAAACCCCTTTGCTGCTTTATTGATGAGAAACTCAATACCATGATTACCATCAGGCAAAACTTGTCAGAGTTAGAGGTGAAGGTGAATTCATAATATGTCCTATTTTATGTCATGTATCACTTGGCTAATGGTTTAGAAGTCTATAGTTAAATGACTAAATAAAAGATAGTGCATCTGATCAATAAAACTTCATGCAGAAAATTACTATCAAGTTATTGACTCAAATGCATGGATTGTCAAGAAGGATGCGGGGGACTGTGACTACTTGAATCAAATATAAGATAGTATTTATATTTTGGTGCTAAAAACTCAAATTTATTGTGAATTTGTAGTTTTAAATTTAAGTTTATCGTTTGCACACATTAAATCATTTATTTTTGTATTGTATATGATTTAGTCATTGTATATAAATTTTAGCTTTTTAATTTACTTTTTACAGTATTTTAGATTTTTCAATTATTTGTTTACGTTATTTTGTCTTTTTTAAAAAAATATATATTTTTAGATAGGGGTGAGATGATCTGAATTTCAGATTAGGCTTTGAATATTGGGTCATGGACCCAAGCGCAATCTGAGTAGGGCAAGCTCACTTGAACTCTGATTGGAGTCCAAGCCCATCCCTACATGACCGTTTTGCATTAATTATCTAAAAAAATTTAATTTTTTAGAATATTTAGTTTTAATACTTATTTTA
>QGSO01001073.1:0-117117 GCA_011037825.1 Carya cathayensis
TAAAGACGAGAAAGATGTGATTGCTGTCGGAAAATAATCCAAAACTGATAATTTTAGCGGGTTGTTACAATTAATATCATGTTTATGCTTAATTTTGTAACTATGATTTAATTGGACAATACTTCCTCACATATATAATATATTTTTAATAATCTATTTTTTTTAATTTATTTTGAGTTTTATTTTTATTTCTTTATTTGCAGCATAAATAAAATTCAAAAGAGATCCGATTCTGAGCCACGACGTATGCTATATGAGTTTTTCAAAGCGGTGGATTTGGGCAGCTGAAAATATTGAAAGAATTGTCGGCAAAGAATGAAAATCATGGAGCACGTCGAATGAAGAAAAAAAAAGAAACAAAGAAAGAGGTTGAAGTTAGACGCATTCAGAGGCAAGATTTACGGAAGAAATAAAAAAATAATAATAAGGAAAGAGTTGAATGTGAAAGGGGACGTAGGCTGGACGGAAAGAGACGTGAATGAGAGAGTTGAAGTTCAACTGGTGTTAAGGAAAAAAATAAAAATAGCTTTCAGTTGGAGGTGGCTTGAGAGAGTTGAAGTGGGAGAGTTTGGACGGAAGAAAAATAAAAAAAATATATAGAAGAGACGTGGGAGTTTCTTTCTTTCTTCAGCTTGGGAGAGCTGGACGTGGCTTGCAATTGGACAGCGACAAAATTTTCAATATTAACGGAAAGCAAGAAGACCGAAAGTAGGAGAAGACACCAAACCGAAAGAAAAGAGGAAAGGATTACGGAACTTAAGGGTTTACGTGGAAAGTGTGAAAACAGA
Organism: Carya cathayensis; assembly: GCA_011037825.1. Lineage (NCBI taxonomy): Eukaryota > Viridiplantae > Streptophyta > Magnoliopsida > Fagales > Juglandaceae > Carya > Carya cathayensis. Next base: position 789 of record QGSO01001073.1, read on the forward strand.
GCAGGAAGAGGATTCTCGGACTAGGCTGGGAGAGGAGAGTTTACGTAGGCTTCCACTAGCCTTGGACGGACAGAAATGAGGATACACTACGTCTGGGGTCTTACGTAAAAACAGAGGGAAGGAGAGGCGGCACTTCAAAGAAAGGACCAGGGGTTGTTGTTGAGACCGGCAGCTGTTCTGGGCGTGAGACCTGCAGCTTTTTTTTTTTTTTTTTCCTATGTTGTTGGACTTACGGCAGAAGCAACTCAAGGCAAAGCAGCACATGCAAGCATCACTCACGGAAAAAAGAAGAATTTCCACCGAAAGCATCACTCACACATGCAGAAAAAGTCAAGCACAAAACTAGAAAAATTAACACACAGCAAACCAGAAATGCAGAAAATAGAAAAGTCAAGCTCACGGTTCACATGCAGGAAAATAAGCATCAGCTCACACATGCATATGCAGAGGAGAGGAAACACTTGGGCCCATGGGAGATGCATCACTCGGACAGCCAATGCAGCACACGAAAAAAAACGATGCAGAAAAATCATGCAGAAAAAAAAAAGATGCAGAAAAATAGATCATGGCTGGAATTCATGCACCGAAAACATGCATAAATCATGGACAGAAAATTCTCATGTGGACCCTATAAAACCAGGAGAGACTTACGGACTGCAGAGAGAGGAAGACAGAACTTTCTACTTAGTTTTCATTTTTCAGTTTCATTTTATCTCATTCGGGAGCTGGTTTTATTTCCTGTGTTCCTGGACGGAGAGCATCGGGTTTACGTGAGAAGAAACTTGGCTCGCGTGAAAGAAGGGAGATAGGAACAACGAGCAACGGACCAAGAAGCTGATTTAAGGTGAACAAACGTAGAACACTGGAGTTCTCGGTAGCTGGAATTGAGTTTGACGCTGGGCTGAGTTTTCGGACGAAGCAAACGTAGGCAAATTTTCTAAAAAGCTACGGGACGGACTGGTTGTGAGGGGAGTTCTTTTCGGCCACAATTCTTCTTTCACTTTTATTTTCTGATCTAAGTTGTTTTATTGTTAGTTTATGTTTTATTTTATTTTTATCATGGTGAATGTTTGTTTAATTTTTATAGCGCTTGTGTTAAACATGGTCGGCTAAATTTGAATACTAAGGTTAGAGGTGAAGTTTAATGATTTGAAATTGTTTTCGGATCGCGACAAATTTATTTTGGAGTTTGATCGATTGAATGATTTTATTATTGGATAATTTGATTATCTATATATTTTTCTTGATTTATTGTGATTTCCGAATACAGTGAATGCTTGAGAAATCCCTGTGATAGTCAAATAAATTTGTAAGCTTTTTTAATCATCGATCCTCAGCTCAATCATTAGTAATTATTTTCTTGATCTTAAATGCTAAATCTTCCAATTAAACGGAATCATTATTCTAGTTTAATTGAAGTAATTCGATCGGAAACAATATTTTAAATTATTAAACGGATCCTCGAAACCTTAGTCTTTTCTGTATCAACACATTTTATCGTTTTAATATTATTTTGTTCCGTTAAAAAAACTCATCATCTTAATAACCTCATTTCATTTTTTTATCGTGCATCTCTTTTAGGATTTTATTTTTATTTGTTTGAAAGAATTTTTTCACATAAGTCAATCCCTGTGGATACGNCAGTTGTTGTTTCATTTTACTTCATTTTCAGTTTCATTTTTCTGTTTTATTTTTCATTCAGCAGCAGTTTATTTTTTTTAGCCTTAGTTACAGACCTTAGGGAGGAACACACACAGAATTTTACTCTGTACTTGAAGTTGCAGCAGAAGTTTTTTTTCAGACTTGATTAAGAGGCAGTTTTTAGTTTTATTTCTTTCCTTCTTGTTGTTTCTTTTCTGTTTATGCTGAAGGTAGCAAAACCAGACAGCAATCTCTTGTTTTCAGTTTCAGTTTAATTTACTGCAGTTTATGTGGAGCAATTTTTATTTTCTTTTTCCATTCCATGCAATTTTTTGTTCGGTAGCTCTTTGTTTTAACATGTCATTTTCTTAAAACTTATTGTTTCCGTTTAGTTGGAGGCAGCACAGTAGATCTTTAGTCCTATTTCTTTCCTTTTTGACGCTAGCAGCAGCAGTAAATTAGTCATTAGTTTTATTTTTTTTCCTTGTCCGTTTGGTAGCAGACGTGAAAGGCAGCTTATTTTATTCTTCTTGCTTTCGTTTAGACGAAGGTGCAGTAAAGTAGAGTTTTAGTTTTTTTTTTCGTTCATATCGTAGGTTGGACGGTTGTTGTTTTTATTTTATTTTCCTTGTTTTCTCAACTTCATTTTATTTTCAGTTTTATTTTCTTTACATTGGGATTTCTTTAGAGAAGCAAGAGAAATCAATTTAATGGTTCTCTTCTTTAGTTTCTACAGTAGAATTCCAGACCTTGTTGAAGACGGCGAGTTATTTTATTTTTTTTACGTTGTTGTTCTTATTTGGTTCATGTTTCATTTTTACGTTGGAGACAATTTTTCTTCATTCTTACTGTTCTTATTCTCTGTTTACATTTCCTTGTTCCTTTCAGCATTTTAATTACTTTTAAGTCACATAAGTCAATCCCTGTGGATACGATCCTGTAAGGTACTATAACACCTGTATACTTACAGGTAAAACTGCACTAAATTTTGGTTCATTAATTTGAGTTAAAGTTTAGGCGCAACAACCACTCCGGGTGTAACAAACCACCTCAAATCCATTATAGAAAATTTAGTTTGTTACAACCAATTTAGAGACACTCACAAAACCTTTGTAGTAGCTAAACTTGGGTTGCAACACCACGAGTGACCCACTCGATCTCTACACGCATATAGTGTCAGAACTCCGACATTTCTATAGCTTCCCACGAGAACCTCTAGATCTCTGCATCAATAGCAGCTCTGGACTCTTCCGGCCAACGAATATGTCCACTCCAATGGACTCATGTAAAGGTTGATTTTGTGTGTGGTGTGGTGGAGATGTGTTTATCCAAGAGAGAATCAACCAAGTGGGGGAGATGTTGCTCTAAAAAGTTCTTAAAGGCCCTTAGGGTTTTTGCTCTGATTCTCCACGCTTCAAACAAAAGAGAAGCTGTTCTATTTATAGTCCCAAGTAAAGGAGGCGCTTAAAACCCTAAATTTTAAGTGATCTGGAACATTGGCTCGAGCGACACAATCTGTCTGAGTTCGCTCGAGCGTAGTGTTGAGCAATGGTTGAGCGTACCACTCTGCTTGAGTTCGTTCAAGTGCCATGTTGAGCGAGGGTCGAGAGACCAAATCTACCTGACTTCGCTCGAGCGCCATGTTGAGCGAGGGTCGAGTGACCCAATCTATTTGGCTTGACCAATGATGAGCACACTTCAATCCTTTCCTTTTCGGTATATCGCTTCAACACTTGTTACAACACTATTTTACATAAGTTTTCACAAGAATATGCTAATCAACTCATTTTTCCCTCAACAAGAAGAATAGAATTCAAGATCTTTTTACACTTTTATCTGAATTTAAAGGCTTGGTGAAGATCGAAAGATCACAAACACATAATATTTATTTATATACCAGCTTGAATCAAATTCTTGTAATTAACACTTCGATCCACTAATAGCTAGAAACAAAATGCATTAAATTATATATATAAATTACATGATTTGCCAACAAAAACAAGAATTCCAGTAATATATATATATGATTTTACGGGAAAAATAAATAAATGTCCGTCCCAAACAATTGTACGTTCCCTACAGGCAGAAAATTAGAACAACATATTTTATTTTATTTTTTAGAGAAGACGATAGTATCATAATTTTATTAATTGCTCTCATATATGGCGGAGGAATAGTACCATGGTAACGAGCAGGACACTTTAAATTTACACATATTTAATAAAAAACATCATAGGCATAAAAAACCAACTTAAACGTACAATAACCAAATCATAATCTAAACACAAAAGCAATAACCAAAATAACCAACCCTATACAATAATCTAAACAATAAAATGAAAACAAAATTATCTTATACGTAACGAAGGCATGCATCTCTGAATAGTCCATACGAATTAAAACCTTTTAGCACTCAGGGAGTCTCTGCCAAGTTGGTACATACCAAATATGAGCCTTAAGCTAGAACAACATATATGTTTAAGAATTAGGGGGCGAAAGAGGAAAACTAATAAGAATGCAGGTAAAGACAAGAATATGATCACGGCCAGAAATTAAGGCAAAATGATCTAGCTTATATAGATCATCATCTAACAACTATTAGAAGTTGCAAAATGAAAGTTCTTTAAAACTCTTAAAAAAATGAGATTTTTCAGAGGGCTATAAAAGTTCTTTTAGCTCTCTTAGATGCTACTAATTTTTTATTTTCTTTTCCTTACGTTGTAATCAATAATTAGAAATCGAGATTCATGAGTTATTAGTTGTACGTGTTCAAATTCTGCATGCGCTGCTGCGACTTTAGGAATAGTATATATGATTCGGATACATTAATTTGGTCCCGCTTGTGATCATGATTAATATATATTATCTGGTTCATATTTACGATATTTGTTATAATTATTAGATAGAAGAATAGAATTCAAGATTTTTTAAAATTTTTATCCGAATTTAAAGGCTTAGTGAAGATCGAGAGATCGATCACAAACACATAAAACAAGTTTTATAATATTTATTTATATACGGCCAGCTTGAATCAAACTCTTGTAATTAACAGTTCGATCGATCGAGTACTAACTGTGACGCCCCCAGATTCCCCTTGGGATTGAACGGACATCTGAAGCGTCGGGACATGCAACACATGGTTACCTGCCCCCGTTCATGACATATAAGATGCAATATTCCTAACATGCATCTAGCATTATGCAATATTCGCAGCGGATAATTTTTTTTTCTTGAGCAATACTATGCACCAAACTTATAATATCCCAAATAGTTAAATCGTAATCAAAACATACTTAACAAAATAAACATCCCCAATTTCAGTATGAGTCTTAGAAGACTATAACCTCAAAAGTATGGGAGACCAAACTCCATATTTACATTACCAAAATACACTATTGAGGAAGTTCGTCGAGTAACTCATGTAACTCGACTAACGAGGCCAGAAAACTGTCCAAAAACTAACTATGGAAGTTGTAAGCTCCGCGTCGTGTCTACAGCGTCTAGTCAACCTCCTTCAAACTACGAATGTCTGCTCCTTACTCTGATCCTGACACATCGCCTACCATTTGAGGGGAATGGTAGTTGGGACTACCACAGTGAGATTTAATTACAAATCTCAGTAAGTTAACAGAAAACTCCCACACAGGTTAAAGATGCATGCATGGCAGTAAAAGCATAAATCCATAAATAAAGTCGTAAATAAGCATAGCATAACTTGACATATAGCATGACATAACCTAAACTTAAACGTGAACTGAACTTGACTTAACATGACATGAACTTGAGTTTAAAACATAACATGGACTAGCAACATAACATGAACGTGAAACTTAAAACATAACATGGACTTGAAATATAGCATGAACGTAAACATGCATAACATAAATATGAACTTGAACTTATCATAAACTTGAGCATAACATGACATAAACGTGAACTTGAGACATAATGTGAACGTGAACATAACATAACATGAACGTGAATTTGAAAATAACATGTACGTCAACATAACATGACAAAAACGTGAACTTGAAACATAACGTGAATATGAACATAACATAACATGAACGTGAGCTTAAACATGTCATAAACGTGAACATAACATGATGTGAACATGAACTTGAAACTTAACGTGAACATGAACATAACATGTACGTGAGCATAACATAACATAACATGAACTTGATCTAAAACTTGACTTAACATAAACTTGGAATCTTGCTTCTTTACTTAACATGAACTTGGACTTGAATTCTAACAATCAAAAATGATTCCGCCAATCGTTTCATCAGAAATAGTGAACAATCAGAATGATTCCGCCCAACATATTCCATCAGAGATACTCAGACAATCAGAATGATTCCATCACAAGTATTTTAAAACACGTACCCTAGCAATCAGAATGATTACACCAGGAGTACTTAGTAATACTCTGACAATCAGAATGATTCCATCACGAGTATCTTAAAACACGTACCCTAGCAATCAGAATGATTACACCAGGAGTACCTAGTAATACTCTGACAATCAGAATGATTCCATCACGAGTATTTTAAATAAGATATCCTAACAGTCAGAATGATTACGCTAGGAGTATCTGCATAACTGAATTTGAACGGCACTCTGACAATCAAAATGATTTCACCAAAAGTACCTCGTGTGAATTACAAGTGGAGATGCTCGGACAATCATAATGATTACATCACGAGTATGCTAGACATAATTGACTTAAACGTAACTTGAAAGACATGACTTACTTGAGATGAAAACACTTCGTAACATGACCGAACATGTAATAGATGTCATACTTGACGTGACATACTTGCAACAGTGAATATTATATGATATGACATACATTTAATATATGACATACTTAACTTGGCATACTTATAATATACAACATTGCATGACAGAAAAGATTGTGTAACAGATAAATATTCATGAAAGAATAAATCATGCGTAACAGATAAACATGTAATGACATGGCATGGCATGGCATATATGATAACATACATACATAAATTGTAGTTCTCTTACTCATCATACATACACATTAAACTGATAGTAAGTTAGAAGCTAACTTACTTCGATCGTCGCGTTCTACGAGAATAAAGCGCGAAACACCAGGAACTGTAAGAGGTCATTCTAAAAGTTAGAAATTTAATTAATAACAATTAGAAACATGAAAACAAGCTAAGTTAAGGTAAAATTACCATTTTACCCTCTATATGTGGAAAAATGACCATTTTACCCCTAACTTAAGGATTTCACATCCTAACTCCAAAAACTTTCAAAATTTACATTCCTCATGCAAATTTTGTCCTAAACTCAAATATCAACTTAGAAAAATTTAAAACACAACACAACTATGGAAAACACACTATGGCCGAAACATCCATAGGCCAGTTCTCTTGATTTTTGTTGCAAATTCTTCCAACTTCAAAACTCATGCTTAAACCAAAATTTTGCAATAAACTTCTTCCAATCCTAAATTTAAAACCATACTTAAAACATCCATTTAGAAACAGCTAATAATCAACACCAAACGTTTTGTAAAAACATCCAAACACTTAATCACAAGCTTTGACCCTAAATCAAAACATCTCCAAGAATTCCAAAAAATCAAATCTTACTTCCAACATATTCATAACATCATCCTAAGATCAACCATGCTTTAAATCATCAAACTAAAGTCACCAAAATCACAAAATAACACTTGGAGTTTTTGATTTTACACTTAGTCCAAAAACAGAAACTTTTTCCTCAACTAGTTTTGATAAATCTCTTGATCAATGGCTTAACAATGTGAGATCTTCGAAATAAAGCATCACATGGTTTAAGAATGTGTCTTAAATATGATCCAACCATCAAACTTGAAATCACATGGCTAAAAATCAATAAAACATAGATCTAACCCAAACATATCAAATCTTAGGCCTAACCGGAATTCTCTTGCATAGAAAAATCATATCTTTGAAACTAATACTAAATATCTTCAAAATAATATCCTAACATGAACAAACGAGACTTAGGATCATCATATAAAAATATCAAAGCCTTTAAAGTAAGATCAAACCTCAAAATATTCGAACTTTCTCCAAATAAAAACTGTTTTGCCACTTCCAGTTTTCAAGTTTCTAGATCTAAGCAAATCTATCATCAAAAGCTTTAGTCATGTAACAAACCTCAATGAAAACTCTTAAACACATGCTAAAAATATTCCATAAAATTTTCGGACCAAGATATGTCCATTAGCTTGGTCAAAAACTCAAAACATAACATACTCTCCAGATTCACGCCTAGAATGACCTTTCCATGGTTAAAAATACTTTTGATCAACAAAATGACCATGGAATGATACCAATAATATATATACGGAAACTAGACTCAAACAGGAACAACTTTTATGAAGAAGTTCTCGTGTGAAAATACTTACAATGGGTCAAAAAGCTCCACGCAAGAAGACCCAAAAATCTGCCCGAGAGAGTTCTTTTGGGTTTCTCTCTAAGAACGGGGTGAAGAAGTGATGAAAGGGAAGTAAGTGTGTCTTGCACGACTCAAGACTTCTGTAGGAGGAATATATGGACCTGAATGACCATTTATTGGAGGTAGATAAGTGGCATAAAGTGGAGAATAGAGAGGGGAAAGGACTGCCTGCAGAAGCCATTAGGTATGGAGGTTGATGGGGTGAGTTTCTCCATCTCATCAAGGCACTATTGGGTGCAGCCAAGGGCAGTGAATGGTCTGCCATGTGGGGGAGGAAACTTCTCCATGAAGCCTTGCCAAGGTGGCCAAAATCGTGGGCCTTGGTGGGCCCCAACCAAGTGGGCTTCAATTTGGGGTTTAAAGGGGGTTTGGTTAGGGTTTGAGATGCTTTCAAGCTCAAATCCAAATTTTCTTGGCCCAATCAAATTTCCAAGGTTTAAAAGGTTGGATAAAGATGTCATAACAAGAATTTGAGAAATTAATAGCATGTGGAAGTGATTTAATCAAAGCACAATGCTAGAAATTGGATCAAAAAGGGTTTGAAGGCCAACTTTAGGGTTTGGGGAAACCGTTTAGGGTTTCGGTTTCAACCAAGTTTTTGGGGTTTCAAATGGATTTCAACCATTTAGGGTTTCACTAGGGTTGAAACCCTCTTTGATTTGGCTCAATTTGGTTGATCAGATGAAAAAGGTTTTGCTTAGGTGGCATGATCTCACACCTTGATTTCCTTCACAAATCCATCTAATGGTTCCTTTTTATGCCAAGTGTCTAATACTATTCACTATGTGTGGCTAAGATCTTGCCAAGTGTCCAAATAAAACTTCTCTAACCTAATTTGGACATTCCACACTGTGACTTTGAAAACACTGCACTTAGTACGCTTATCGAGGTTACTATTTACTCCAAAAAAAGAATAATAAACTTAGTACTGAAAAATCCTAAATATTCATATTAACCTATAGTAAAAACCGTTTATGAAAACTCAACCCCGAAATGCCCCTATAAATAAATTCACAGTTTCGAACAGTAGTTTCGTCCGAAATTATGAAAATGGGTTATTGGGCCATAAAATCCTAAATATTCTATTGAGTCTAGTGGCAGAAACTATAACATAATCTGACACTTTTAACTACGTCAAACAATTAAAATCGCATTTCTGGCACCATAGTGAGTGATAACACTGACTATGTTGACAGGCTAAAACCTTTGCGATTAGCCGATTCGTGAAAACTTACTGAGTTTTCACGAAGTTCCTCAAGTCTATGAAATTCTACAATTGAATTTCTAGCGGGCTGTTACATTAACAGAAACAAAATGTCATTAAATTATATATATAAATATATATATATCACAACAACTAAAATGGCTTTTTGCATTTAAATAATTAGATGCAAAAACTTCACTAAATGTCGTCAATATCAATTCCCATCCAAATTCGATCAACGCAACGTGGACACTATTAACGACTCTCAAAAGGTTTATCCTGTCGAAACTTGTTAATCTTGCAAAAAATGAATGTTTGCATCTAAATATATTCGATGCAATTTCCTGTTTCCATAGTCATAAAAGCATTCGCCGATGGTAAAAAAAAAATACATTTACGGCATTCTGTGGCGTAAATACTTAGATATAGTTGGAAAAAATTTTATTTCTGAGCTTATTTTATTGTCGCAAAACAAAGCGTCGCAAAAATTTACTGTTTTGCTTCAATTACCACCATCACAAATGTTTATTAAGTGTCATCGAAACTTGTTAATCTCGCAAAAAATGAATGTTTGCAGCTAAATATATTCGATGCAATTTCATGTTTCCATAGTCTTAAAAGCATTTGCCGATGGTTAAAAAAAATGCATTTATGGCATTCTGTGAGTGGCGTAAATACTTAGATATAGTTGCAAAAATTTTTACTTCCGAGCTTATTTTATTGTCGCAAAATAAAGCGTTGCAAAAATTTAGTGTTTTGCTTCAATTACCACCATCACAAATGTTTATTAAGTGTCATCACAATAGGCTGTCTAACCAAATGTTAAAATATATTTGTGACTAACTAATTTTTGTCACAAATACCTTTGTTCTTAGCAGGAACGCTTTTCATCCGACACATGAAAAACTGTTGTAAAAGGAAAATAATGGATAATTGACCCTTTTGCAGCACATATACCATCATCACAAATGGTAGTTTATTGTAGCAAAAGATTAATTATATTTGTGTCTTAGTGGTATGGTCGCAAATATATGGCCATATCCATGGTAATCAAGTTAATTGCATCTTAGTGGTATAATCGCAAACTTTCCAGAATTGCATGTAGCCGAATTTGTCCATACATGACACATTTGTAGTCATTTTTCCAACAATTGTGTCACCTACTGTTTTGTAATGGATTGAAAATTGATTGGCTTGATCAAACCCATTTGCTCAACGATAAATGAGATATCACTTCTTATGGGTATACTTAGGTAGCCACTTACAAAAATATATAGTGCTAGTAGACAAACTATTTAAAGAAGCTCTTTAAATTATATATCATCTATAAGCTAAGTTCAAGTACAATCCATAAAGCCATGTTACAAAATATAAAACACTCATGCAACGAGTTCTTAAGACAACCGTAGTGTAAGCTCTAGACCTATACATATGTGGGAGACAACCTTTATAATCATAGGAAGGAACTCCAGCGAGGTAGCACATTGATCAATGGAAAGCATGTGCTTCTTCACTCCATTTGCATCCTATTGCTTCAATATCTTCTTGCTGATTGAATTAGAGGTCAATCTCCATTTTTTCCTGCATTCATTTAAGAAAAGAGGATGCAACCCAAACCATGTGTCATGAAGTATTAGGAACATAACCCATCCAAAGAACAATAGCCCATCATTGCTAACAAAATCCGACCATCAAGCATATACACAACATGTGATTCATGCCTATCCTCATCAACACCCAGTACTTTACCAGTTTAACATAAATATCTGCCTCACTTGTAATGACCAAGTTGCATTCCCATAAAAAAAAATATGCTATATGGCACAAAAAATGAAGTTAATTTGCAATTTTAAATGGAAAAGATCATTTAAAACACTACATGAATAGACAATGTTAGTATATACACATACTTGGAAAATAGGTATGAGCCAACACAACATCAACAACCACACACATCACGTGTTGGTTAGTGAAGTTTACCTGATAAGCAACACAAAAATGGCCTCAATTCTGGTTTAACCCCGATGATCTAGCCACCACCAAAATGGCCCAAATACTTAGTTCCAAAATATGTACTTACCCGCTAGACACTCTTGAGGTTGAACCACACCCAGCCTTCCATTCATCACTTTAACCAACTCATCTCAAAGGTTGTCTCCCATCAGTTTCCAAAATATTTCCCCACCATGGCCTTTCCAAAAGGTTGGCTTTATACAAAAAACATTTCTACGAATCATTTGGATTACTCAACACCATGAGTCTCTATTGGAGACTCTCTTTGTGCATATTGATGTTGTGACATGGTGAAAGAGGAAAGAGGAAAGCTAGAACAACATATATGTTTAAGAATTAGGGGGTGAAAGAGGAAAGCTAATAAGAATGCCGGTAAAGACAAAAATATGATCACGGCCGGAAATTAAAGCAAAATGATCTAGCTTATATAGATCATCATCTAACAATTATTAGAAGTTGCAAAATGAAAGTTCTTTAAAACTCTGAAAAAATTGATTTTTAATTGGGTCCATATACAGCACGCAGTACTACTATTAGTACTAACCATGAAAGTTAATGGGCAATGTATTTTTTAAACATTTTTCAACTTTTCTCAATAGCTTTATTTCCAAACATACTATAAGTTTAATTTAAAAGTATTTTTTACTTTAACTTTCATCCAATCAATACCCAAACAAAATATAAATAGTAATACGCGGACCATTCCAAACTCCAAAGCAAAAATGCTCTTATAAAACCAAATTCAAACTCACTTTAAAAAAACAAAAAAGGTAGTCAAAACCTAATAAGTTAAAAGTAAAACTCTCTAAGTTCTTAAATGTAACACCCTGCCTGTTAAGACTTAACCATTAACTCCCTTAATCTTAGTTAGTGTAAGTTGTTATTATTGAAAAATATTTTTTTGAGATTATTTTAGCATGAGAATCACATTTTGTATCATTGGAAGATCTCTAGTATTTTATTTTGGAGTAATTTTCAAGAAACCAATAGGGGAATGACACTTGGCATCCTTAGTGGGCTAAGCAAAAAAGGTTAAGTATGTGTGGATTTAGGTGTGAGTCCAATAGTGTTTTATCTAGGGCTCTCAATCATTAAGGATATGATGAGCCAAAGATATTTTTCATAAGCCAAGACCAATAGGAAATTAGACCTTTCTTGGCAAGCCTTAGAAATTAGGCCCAAACATGAGGAAGGCATGAAGCGTTTGGGCCCAACATGGTGATAGTAGAGGCCCTTGGCACAACCTTAGAAAAACATGTCATTTTGACCCAATCTTGATAGACCTTTGAGTCCTTATATGAGCTCTCAAATCTAGATATAAGGTCTAATAAATGACCCACACCAAGCCCACAACCAAGAGACTTACACAAATAGCCCCAAGCCCAACAAGGGCCAAAGCCTTGTCTTCCATTTTTTGACACTTCTAATTGAAACACACATACACCATACCATTGGTTTCCCTCAAGCCCAAGGAGTACCTTAGGCCCTTAAGTTCACCACTTGATCATAATTAAACTTCTAACTTGAGTTAAGGGTAGTAATCAACTTACACATGATTAGTAACCTCTGAACTATGTTTTGAGCTTAATTTTTCTTCAAATTATTTCCCACATCTTTTGATTTGAAATTTATTTGATTTTATTATTTATTTGCATCATTCTTAGATCAAATTAGAAATTTAATCTTGACTTAACACATGTCAATAGTGGCAAATACATATCAATTCCCAAATCACCACAATCGGCACACATATACACCTTTATGCGCATTGCACCAATTCAATCCCCTAGCCCATGCCTTTTGCACCCTTTTCTCAAGGAAAATTTCACTACTCACACCTCATCTCATCCCCAATTGTTCAGTTCTAGCATTGGGAGAAATTCCTTCAAGAAACCGAACCAAAGTTCAACCATTCCCTTAGGAAAACTAGTTGGAACCAAACCGAGTGTCATGGAGTTTTTGTTTGATTTTTCTGCTCTACCTTGAGCCAACACCACATGCCACCACCCCTCCCCACCAATCCCTAGAGAACCATAAAAGCACTCATGAGCTTTTTTGTCTTTTTATCCCCCAAAGAGCACCATGTTAGGCCCAAAGGCTTGGTACTCATGTCACTTGGCAACCACTGCACTTTGCTTCCTTCATATTTTCTGCACACACTTGAACACTTGGCAGCCAACCAAGCATCATTCTTCACCTGAAAATCCATCAAAATGTAGAACTATAAAACAAATCCAAGAAGATGAGGCAAGCAAAGGATGAAAATCTGGCCAGCTTTTGAAATCCCTACCCATCAGCTACAAGCATGACCTCACTTGCTTCCTTTCAATTTTTGTTTTTATTTTCTACACCATGGCAACACTTGCATCCACATGACTCAATATAGCACTTGAAAAGGAAGAAATGGTGGAGATTTGAACACTATTCACTTGCAAAAGTGATGACACAAGCTAATTTTCCCCCCACCACATTCCACTGCCCACTTAACCAATCACCAAGCCCTTCTTCATCCAAGGCTAATGTCTCATCCACTATTGAAGCCTATAAATACCTCTCTCACTTCTTCATTTCTTTAGACCTCTCCTCCAAGCATTCTCTTAAGTTCTTCAGAGCAATTTCTCCCCTTAGTGTGCATAGGAGTGAAACCGAGTGAGTTTTGAAGTGATTCTTGAAGTGAGTGTGTTTGGGAGCTTTCAGGGCCATAAATTTTTTAAGTATTCTTTCTTATCTTTTATTTAGTGTTACAATGACATTAAATTTTAGGTTGTGCCATGGGAATGAGTTTTTAAATGAGTTTAGTTTAGGTTGCCATGCTTAGTTCAAAACCGGGCTAATTGGGATCATTGATGTCATAAATTGTTTTTAAATTCAATTTTTAACTATGACATGTATTAGAATAATTTTATATGATTCAATAATGTCTTAGAATGAATCCCAAAGGTTTAACTTTTAATTTAGAAGCATGCCATAATAGGCTTTAATTCTCTCTTGTATTGATCATCTAAGCATGCACTGGTTTTGACTAGTTTATGCTTAACTAAAGGAAGTTTTGATTAATTTACCTAGACTTGAGTAATGTGCATTTAGAAAAGCCTTGTTATTGGGATAAGAATGAAAATGCATGATTTGATTAAGTTTTTTATGCATCTATTGGTGAATAAAGCTAGAAGCGTCATGCATGCTTAATGAATGATTTAATTGTGATTAAGGTCTTGAGCCCTGTTTAAGTGTTGGAATAACTTGTAGGACCTAAAACTTAAGTTTCTAATCTGTCCTTAAGGATGTAATGATTGATGATACTTGATGAATTTGAATACACATGCAACCAGAGGAGTTAATTAGTTGAAATCACCTAAGTGCATTGTTATTGGATTATGTATATGTAAAGGACATTTTTTATGAATATAAGATGAATTTAGATATTGGCTACTCCATTTACATAAATCTCCATATTGGAATAGGCATTTTTTCATTATATAACAATAAAATAATATAAGATGAATTTGACTTTAACTATTTATATCAAATTTTTACATTAGATTATCTATTTATTTATTATATAGTAATAAATAATTAATAAATTAAATTTTTTTAATTTTTTTTATTTTATTTTATCATATTTTACTATTTTACCTATTATATGTTAATTAGTAATCATATTCTATTTAAATTATGGATTAAAAAATAATAAAGATTTAAAAAACAGTAACTATGAAAGGAGAGAGAGATTTAAAAAATAATAAAATAAAGATTTGCTTGTAGAACAGTAACTATCAAATTTGATTTTATCTTTACATTTACTATAGCTAAAAGTTAAGAAATTTGATCGTAGATGATCCATTGCAAGTGGTTTTTATGTCTAATAGGTAAAAAGGAGCTTTAGTTTTGGATATAGATAATCCAATGAGAGTGCTCTTAGGCATTAATGGAATGCATGCCACAAGTTGAGTGTGATTAGCATAGTTGCACTTTGATTCTTAAAATTATAAAGGCACAGACAGTTTTTGAACATGGAAAATACGAGGTTTATGAAGTTTGGTTAATTTTGAAGCTCATTTGCAAATAGTGAAAATTTAGGCCTTGGTGGCAATTTTGGAAAGTTTAGGGGTATTTTTATAAATACTAATTTTTTAACCTTTTCGATTATGAAAATATTCCTTAAAATCTAAGATCCTAACTTAGTATAACATTGTTTACAGTCGCCATGATCTTCCAAACTCGAACAATTTGTAAGTTGGCCTCTAACTTACACTTCGATAATTTATTTATGATTTATTGATAAATGCCACATTCATGATATAAATTTCATTTGAGTATGAAACATCATGTTATATGATACATTGAGTACCTAACTACTTACTCACATGACATGTGCAATTTTTCATCATTTGAGCTTTTTCATACAAGATTGTCATTTTCACATGAGCATACATATAATGCATGTCATGAATAATAATTTCAAGTATAACATGAAAACTTAATTGTTTTCCTGACCCCAAAGGTTAGGATGGTGATTTATCCTAGGAGAACTCCTCAGTTTACTCTGGAGTGAGTAAAAATGGAGTGGTAACCCCTGGGTTTACGAAGAATAGTAAAAAATTGGTTCTTTTTAAAGAATGCTTGAGTAAAGTTAAGATTTTATGACACCTAAGGCTAGTAAGTGTGTATGTTATGATGCTATGATGTTATGTTATGTTACCAATACATTGAGAATGAGTTTGCAGACAACGTAGTTTTAACACCAGTTGTACTTTGGTCACCAGGGGGTACTCGTAGTGTATATGGGAAAATGTGATAATACCATACGTTATGATATTATGTTAATGTGATTGTTAATGATGATAAATTTTATGTTTTTGAAAGTTGAATTAAAAAAATGTCATCTATAAAAAATTGTGCATCAAAGTTTTTCTGAAAAAGTTGAGGAATCTGGATTGGAGACAAATACAATTTTTTGCATACCATGCATTTCGTATTTAACATTTATCATGCATAATTTATTTTTGTATATGTTGGTTGTTTAACTTATTGAGATTTCAAGTAAATCTCACCCCTTGTGAACCCACTATCATTCCACTTGGGATGATACAAGTTGTATCAAGACCTTATTTTGATGTTCATAACTCTAACCCTTCATACCTTAGAGCATATGAAGAAGTTGATCTAATCATAGAGACTTATTATTTGAAGTATTTTGTATTGAATATATGCTACCTTATCATTTGAACTCATGATGAATATTAATGTTATTATGATGTTTTAGTTCATTCTAGCATAAGTTATAATTATCACCCTTATTTTGCTGCAATTATTGCATACTGCTAATTTCATTCTAGGAAGCATTGCATATTAATTGTTATGAATGGGGGTATGTAACCTTGTGTTGCAAGTCTTGATGCTCTGAGTCTCCTTTCCATCCCAAGCGGAGGTTAGGGGCGTCACATCAAATATATTCTAAATTTTTCATAATCAAACTCTCAACATTAATCCAGTGGCTCAGACTAGATGACTATATAACATAAACAATCTGAAAGGAAATTGTATCCACATTTAATTTTTATCAAATATGACAAACAATTTGAAAGTGAAGCAAGGAAATTGCATTTGTATTTGGACATGCATATATATTTTTAATTATTTATTATCATTTTAGTAATGGGTGATGCATGTTCTTTTATCAAAAGAAAATAGAACTCAGGCTCAAGAAGTGCTCGAAAATTTTGAGTATACTGGCTCAGAAATCCTGAGCATACTGACTAAGCAATACCAATCTTACTCACTTGGAAACTAAAATAATTAGTGACACGTCAGTGTGTAATTTGCTTTTATAGATGTTATGTGTAGACGTAGAAGGACTCTATATATAAAGAATGATGAAACACGTGAAGAGAGAGAGAGAGAGAGTCTAGAGAGAATAACAGAAAATGCAGGGGGCCTAAATGTCGATCAAATCTATCCAATAGTTTAGAAGTGCTAAGGATAAGGTTCCCTAATATAACTGACCTGAGAAAGAGAAAATAGATGGCCGAAAAGACGGAAAATCCAATCTAGTAAAATGTGTTGTATGTCTTAGAGGGTAAGATTCCCCTAACACAACAAACTTAAGCACTAAGAAAAAGATATAATAAATATATCATATAAAATAGCTGACGCGCTGGAGTCTTCTATAAATCGAGACAATGATATTGTTCGAAAAAGATGCTCATTTGTAAAAATGTGAAGAGAAAATGAGAGAAGGTGAGGGTTTGGGCGAGGAAAAGAGTAATATAAGTGGAGGTAGGTGCAAGGAGAGGAAAAATAAGTATGTGTAGGAGAGGAATAGTGAAAATGTGAGGAGAGTGAAGAAAGTTTAGTATACAATAAACTAAGATATGGAGAGAGAGAGAGAGAGAGAGAGAGAGAGGAGAAGAAGAAGAAGAAGAAGAAGGGAAAATAATGAAAGGGAAATACATGAGGACATAAATGAAAGCATAATATTTTGTAGAGTAAGTAGGAATTGTCCTAGTTCTATGAACAGGCTTGTGAGTTATTTACTCATTATTAGTTATCCTATTATTACTTATTGGTTTTCTTTTGGATTCATAAGTAATTTTTGAAATAATAATTTTTTCTTTGATGTTAATTAGTACTTGTCATTCTTGCATATGTTTGCTAATTATTCAAATAATTAACAATGATTAAAATTGACGAACTTGTGTCATTTTTCCATCACTCATTAAGTTGTGCCTGCTCACATAAAAGACATTGCTTTTAAGTATGTCCCTATAACAAGTTGCATGCTCGCACAAGTGACATTGCTTTAAGCATGTCCCAATAAGAAGATGATGAAATTATGGGGACAATGTTGGTCAATTTTTATAATTCAAAGACTCAACAGGGGATGTTCTGGTCCTGAGATTGGTATTAGATCTGATTATGGACTATGCAATACATGATCCAATGGTGATGGATCTAAAAACTATTTTATCACAACATTGTTTTTGCAACCGCTTCTACCTCACGTGAGATGTATTTTATGATGAACATTTAACATTTGTGGCAAATATACATGCTGCAAAGAGTGAATATTTGCAACGAAGACAACATCTCACAGCATAAAGCTTTTTATGGCTGAATATTTTCAACCAACATGCAATGAAAATACTTCACCAAAAAATACCTTATTGTAGTGAGAAACTAGCTTTTTGAGGTGACATGTTATTGTCAAAAGAATGTATATATGTTGTAGCGATTATTATTGAAAATTTAAAAAGATTCAATGGAAGCCCATTTGCATATCTTGTCACAACATATTTTACTAGAAACCAAAATTTGAAGATCGAGGAGATTCCTCCATGTGTGGGAGCAATCTCTACTTGACTGAATTTTCCAACTAGAATGATTCTTGTCATTACAAACGTCACATTGATGTTTAAGCAAGGATGCATGATCCCCAAGCACCTCTAGTCCTCCATGGAGAGGAAGGCAAAGGATATCTCGGCTATCTTTACTCTGAAGTGACTAAGTGAGTTGACCTCTTCAAAATGAATCTAAAAAAGACAAGCTATAGCGTGAGGCAAAAGTTGGTGGAACAAAAGGTTTTGACAACAAAGAGAATATGACCGATATAACCAATTGCAAGAAACTTGCATATGATAAAAAAAATTTGTGGTCTAGAGTTAGTGAGAATTCTCTTGATTAGTTTTCGAAAATTCACCTTCCTAAATTGCATAGAATTGAAAGGGACCCCAGATAATGGACCGACAAGGTTTCTTTCTTATAATAAAGGTTAGAGTTTCTAGGCTTTAGGAATTAAGGAGGCTAGGGGTGCAACAATGCATAAGATGATATGGGTTTTTGTCAAGGTTGGGGGAGAGACGTGGCATTTTCTTGAAGCAATTGAGACAATCCATTACAAGATTAATAGAAGGGAGGTGCCCTTTGTAGAAAATTAGGAAATCATAAACAAAACATAGATTTGTAAGTTCCACATTCTTACATCCCAAATCGAACTAGAATTTATTATTCTAAGCCATATGTTTCCATGACCGTGTCGCTAGGTAGGCCACATGCGTGGCGTCTATTTAACGAAGCGACACCCTATGATAAAGAATTCACATAACATTCCACTAATATGGATGGAGAATCTTGAGGTCAAGACCTAAATTTTTTTGATAATAGTACTTGAAAACTCTACCACATGCTTAACACTAATGAGGAACTAACTCCCATCTAGAGCCATTGAATGCCTTCATTAAATCTACTCTAAGAGCACTTCTTTGGAAGTAATTATGCATTAGTTGCTAGGCAAGAAGAATATTTTCACTGGTCTGAGGACCCTTGATTAAGGGTAATTGTTTGTTGATGGCTAGAAAAATTGAAGGGTACATAACATTTCACTTTGTCGAGAGCTAGTCTTGAATGGTGTAGGATGGGGCATGGGGTTGGGGGTTCTCATATCAATTTGATTTAAAGTAGTACTCGCATGGATAAAATTGAGAAGTAGTTAAGTAAGTACTTTGAATACATGATTTTCCAATGTTAAATAATTAAACATATTGTTAATGATGTATTTTGCACACCAGACAATGAGCTTGATTGGCCTACGACATAAGGAAATGTGAAGGCTTGGTGGGTGATGAAATACCTCTGATGCCTAAGTCAATTCTTTGGTACTAAGGGAGAATGTTTATGTAAGAGTACATAAGAATAATTGTAACTTGAAATTTGGCTTTTATACTCCCTTTTAAGGTGGGGCCCCCATTTCATGTGATAGGGGTGTCCATCCACCATACTAGGTACCATGCCATCATAATTAATGTGACATGGCTCCTTCGGGTCACTTCTTCTATGGCAAGTGGGTGAGTGTGGTCAACATCTGGACACTCTATCAAGAACAAAGGCTTCAACCATGATCCCTGCTTGTGTTCCATATAAACCATTTAATGCGATGAGGCTCTTCTGCAGTTTATGTGGGCAGAGACGTGTCAGAGTGAATATTGTCCCCTCTTCCCACGTTGATCATTATCCCGTGCTGGCTCTGGGCCTTCTTTCATCTCTCTTGATTGGTGGGTTGGTTATGCCCTAGCTGCTAGGCCTCCAGGAGGTGGATAAGGCCTGGCCCAGTGGAGAGTGAGAGCTTTCGTTCCAGTTACCCCGCGAATTCTTGCTACATGCATGCTGTGAGAATTCTTCTTTTTAACATGTGGTGCTTTAGCTGTCCGTGACGTGTAATGGACCGGTTCTGCACCAATATATTTCCCCATGCATAGGGTTATGTGTAAAAGCTCAATCCATGCTCCATCATGTAGCGAGGATCCCAGGATTTGTTCCCAATGTTCCCTCTCCAGTGACACTTGTCACATTCTTGCTTTGAGTAGTCCAATCAATGCAATCTCCCTAATTAAACCCAGGTCCCTTCCTCCATCTCACTCTTTTGTCACTCTCTTCACACGCTTTCTTGAGTGATTGCCAACCCCTCATTTGTCCTATCTCATTTTCCTTTCAAAAACCCTAACTTTTCCCTCTTTGTTGTCTTCTTCTAGTCATGGATGGTGCTAAAAAAACCCTTTCCGTTGTGTGTCCAGGGGGTTGTGCTCATCATGGGCTAAGGGGCACTTCGAGAACCCAAAGGCTTCTAATCTCCTTGAACCTCAAGGGGGTTCTCAGTTCTTCGAGGGGCATCATTGGGCTTCAATAGATTCCTCTATGGACTTGTGGTTAGTGAAGAACTCCTATGGTTTGCCTAACTCTGTTGTTTTGGAAATCCCAAGGGCTAGTGAGGTAGTTGACTCGAAGGGTGGTTTTGCTGAGAAATTGGCTCTGTTTATACCCTTCCATGTTCTCAAAAGGATGGTGGTATCCTTTCTACTATCCCATTTTGGTTATCCTTGCTTATCTCAAGCTGGCACTGTCACAACTTCATTTGAATGTGTGGAGGACCTTGATGTTGTGTTGCATTGCTGGCGCATGATCCTAATTTCCTTATGACTCCATACAAAGACATCCTTGTGCTCAAGGAGGAGCTATGTTAGTTGCCACCTTTCCTCTTTTGTCATTTTGGTTCCAATCTTTACATAGCTTTCCAGATGGGCCAAATTAAAATTTACAAGCTCCAAGGGCTCATATACTTCTCCTTGTCTTAAGGCATCTTCGTCTCTTGTTTCTGTCTGGCTCAATCATAAATATCTCTGGTGGTGCTAGGGGAACCACATCAACATTTTCTTGTGGCTCAACCACTCTCTCTCTCTCTCTCTCTCTCTCTCTCTCTCTCTCTCTCTCTCTCTCTCTCTCTCTCTCTCCCCTTGCTCGAGCTCCCAAACAAAACATTCTTGGGAGAGTACCTGCTTGTTGCGCACCTCACCAACCCCGCCTTCATCGAGAATTTCATTTTCAGATGATAAGTTGAGGTGATAGCCCTTAAAGCATTAAACGTGGGTCAATTGATGGTAGCATTATATACTGATCGTGTCCTCATCATTAAGAACTCCGTCATGGTGGTGGCGATGTGAGGGTCTGTGCCCACTAATACTGGTGACATGATGAACCCCATGGGTTGTACTGCTTCCCCAGTGTACCCTCTTAACATGGACGACACTGGGCATAGTTGATCTACCCTTATCTTGGTGAAAACGACCCAGAGTAGGACGTCTACTGAACTCCCATTATTGATCAATATTCTCTATGTTGTATAACTTGCCACCAACATCTTTACTACCAACACTCATCATACAAGTGGATAACTGTAACAGCCCGCTAAAATTATCAGTTTTGGATTATTTCCCGACAGCAATCACATCTCTCTTGTCTTTACCCTCATCTGGAATCACGCGTATAGTTTATCTTTTCCGTAAATCACGTATTTTGTTCTTCACCGACAGCTGTAAAATCATGAGTCTTCCAAGACCACGCCTAGCCTTTCTCAAGCCCAAACTACCACTTTATGTGGTGGACAGCCACCGTACGCCGCCACGTACGTTCCTCCGACGCATGTTCGTGACGAACAACGAGCGACGCACGGGTTATCCCGTCGATGGTATAACCTTCTATCTCTAGTTATTTTACGTTTAAAATAGTTGGTTGGTTTGTGGATTGTGTAGTTGTATTTGTGGAATTCGTTGCGTAGTTGTGAAGCGAAGTGTGGTTGTGAAGTGTTGCGTTTGATTGTGTATTTTGTGGACTGTGCTGTGAAGTATAGGCGTGAGATGGATGCCGTAGATGTGATACGGCGGGTTGTGTGAAGAGAATACGCGTGTAGCGTATTCTGTGTAATGCAGCGACGCGCCGCGCGACGTGCACTGTAGTGATGTGTGTCGTAGAAGGAAGGGAGTACGCATGTAGTGTACTCCGTGTTGTATGGCGATGCATCGTGTGATGTGCATCGTGTTGATGAGAGTTGTAGCGAAGGAAGTACGCGTAGCGCGTACTCCGTGTCGCGTAGCGATGCACCGTGAGACGTGTATCGCAGTGATGGGTATTGTAGTGTGGATGGAAGAGAGTTCACGTGAGTGTACTCTGTATTAAGTCGTGATACATCGGATGGCGTGTCACGAAGGGTTGAATGGCGTAGCAGAGAAGTGTGGAGCGTATGGTGTAATGTTGGAAAACTGTATGACAGTGTCCCGAAGCAGTGATGATATGGATTATAGTCCGGGATGACTGGTGTCATCTTGTGGTTGACTATGGCTAAGAGTATATGGATTGAGAAATGAGTTGTTTGTTTGGTTGTTATTGATAATTTTAATGAACTTGTTTTAGTGCAAAGGCTTTCTGAAGTCAATTTATCTCTTCCGAGTATAGTGAAACCTCAAGTTGGCCGTGGTGTTGCAAGTGCTTACAATATGGCAATTGAGTTCAGAAGTGAAAATCTTAAGGACTCGAGTGTTCCTCTTCCAGCTGTTGTGCAGTTCCTCGTGTCTCGCGCTCTATTCTCATAGAACGCGACGATCGAGGTAAGTTAGCCTCTAACTTACTATCAGTTTATTGTGTATGTGTGATGGGTAAGGGAACTACAATTTATGTATGTATGTTATCGTATATGCCATGTCATGCTATGTCATTACATGTTTATCTGTTACGTATGATTTAATCTCTCATGAATAATTATCTGTTAAATAATCTTTTCTGCCATACAATGATGTATGTTATAAGTATGCCATGTTAAGTATGCCATATGATACATGTATGCCATGAAATGTTTATGATTAAATCATATTATGCCATTTACAAGTATACGCCATGTTAGAAAAGTATATGATATTAAATAATATCACATGCATTAAGAAAGATAAGACATGTTATGTTATAATAATGCGTGGGGCCACAACAACTGTGGAGTACGTATTATATTTATGTTATTTATAATGCGTGGGGCCACAACAACTGTGGAGTACGTATTATATTTTATGTTATTTATAATGCGTGGGGCCACAACAACTGTGGAGTACGTATTATATTTTATGTTACTTATAATGCGTGGGGCCACAACAACTGTGGAGTACGTATTATATTTATGTTACTTATAATGCGTGGGGCCACAACAACTGTGGAGTACGTATTATATTTATGTTATGTTATTTATAATGCGTGGGGCCACAACAACTGTGGAGTACGTATTATATTTATGTTATGTTATTATAATGCGTGGGGCCACAACAACTGTGGAGTACGTATTATATTTATGTTATGTTACTTATAATGCGTGGGGCCACAACAACTGTGGAGTACGTATTATATTTATGTTATGTTATTTATAATGCGTGGGGCCACAACAACTGTGGAGTACGTATTATATCTTATGTTATGTTACTTATAATGCGTGGGGCCACAACAACTGTGGAGTACGTATTATATTTATGTTATGTTACTTATAATGCGTGGGGCCACAACAACTGTGGAGTACGTATTATATTTATGTTAGATTATAATGCGTGGGGCCACAACAACTGTGGAGTACGTATTATATTTATGTTATGTTACTTATAATGCGTGGGGCCACAACAACTGTGGAGTACGTATTATATTTATGTTACTTATAATGCGTGGGGCCACAACAACTGTGGAGTACGTATTATATTTTATGTTACATGAAGTATGGGGCCACAACAACTGTGGAGCATACACTACATGAGACACAGCAATTGTGACATGTAGAATACGTGGGGCCACAACAACTGTGGAGTACGTATTATATTTTATGTTATGTGAATCATGGGGCCACAACAACTGTGGAGCATGAAGTATGGGGCCACAACAACTGTGGAGCATACACTACATGAGACACAGCAATTGTGACATGTAGAATACGTGGGGCCACAACAACTGTGGAGTACGTATTATGTTTTATGTTACTTGAATACGTGGGGCCACAACAACTGTGGAGTACGTATTATATTTTATGTTATGTGAATTCATGGGGCCACAACAACTGTGGAGCATGAAGTATGGGGCCACAACAACTGTGGAGCATACACTACATGAGACACAGCAATTGTGACATGTAGAATACGTGGGGCCACAACAACTGTGGAGTACGTATTATGTTTTATGTTACTTGAATACGTGGGGCCACAACATCTGTGGAGTACGTATTAATGCACATTATTTATCAAGACAATTAAATAAGATTCCAAGTTTATGTTAAGTCAAGTTTCAGATCAAGTTCATGTTATATTATACTCACGTACATGTTATGTTCATGTTTATGTTATGTTCCAAGTTCATGTTCACATCATGTTATGTTCACTTTTATGATATGTTCAAGATCACGTTCATGTTATGTTATGTTCATGTTATGTTATGTTCATGTCCATGTTATGTTTCACGTTCATGTTATGTTGTTTGTTCATGTTATGTTTTAAGCTTAAGTTTATGCCATGTTAAGTCAAGTTTCAGTTCATGTTTAAATTCTGGTTAAGTCATGCTATATGTCGAGTTATACTATGTTTATATATGACTATAATTATGCATTTATGCTTTTACTGCCATGCATGCATTTTTAACCTGTGTGTGAGTTTTATGTTAACTTACTGAGATTTGTAATCAAATCTCACTGTGGTAGTCCCAACTACCATTCCCCCGAATGGTAGATCTTGTTACAGGACCCAAAGGAGAATTGGAATCTGACCAACTGAATACGGTCGACTAGGCCACGGTGCGATGTTGATGATGGTATAGTATTTAACTTAGGTTAATACTTGTACTTTTGGAGTTGTATCTCAAGTATTCTTTTGATCACAACCATTTTAGACTAGTGTGGTGATCACGGCTTTTTAGTATGCCTTTATGTATGAATTATGTTTCAAGTATTTGGGATATATTTAGTTTGGTGCATAGTATTGCTAAAGAAAAAGATTATCCGCTGCGAATATTGCATAATGCTAGATGCATGTTAGAAACATTGCATCTTATATGTCATGAACGGGGGCAGGTAACCTTGTGTTGCATGTCCCGACGCTTCAAATGTCCGTTCAATCCCAAGCGGAATTTGGGGGCGTCACAATAACTCCTTAACAATCCTCATTGCCAAAAGTGATCATGGGGGAAACATGCATTTGAGGTTGCTTGACAAGTCACTTTACAATGTATACTTCCTCATATCCCAGAGGAAGTTAGGCCACCTATGGCATATCATCCAGCGATCATTTGTATCTCTCCTAGAGATGGATTTCTTCTATCAATGTCCTACCAAGGACGTCGATCTTGTGATCTCTTTCCTCTTTTGGGTGAACCCCTCCTTCTTGGGCTCTCACTCTATTAGAGCTTACATTTCTATTTCTGGTTGCCCTAACGCCGTGGTGGAGTAGCGTTCTAGGCAACCAAAAGCTGTAGCTCACCATTACCTCTCATCTCCTAGATTTTTTGTTTTGGTGTATGGAAATCTTCAGTTCTATGCTCACTCACATTGTGATACATGCAGTACTTCTGGGACTGTCACCCGTGATCTTCATCACTCCTGCTCTCCTTTACTTTTCTCGTGGCTATACACACTAGAATAGTGTACATAACTACCAATGTGTCACCTTACATGTGCATCTTGCCTTCCTTCATGTTGGTCCCTCCTCACTTTTTTTCCTCCTTCCCGATCTCTTTTCTGGCCTCCCTTCAACACATGCCTCTCCTTTCTCTCCGATTGAGCAGTTAAGACGATTAGCATATCTTTGGCGTTGACAAAATCGTCTACTTTGTTCATGAATTCCTATAAAGTGGAAGGCGTCTTCTTTGCCAATTTAGCCATGAAAGGACTTCTTGGCCATATGCCCCTAAGGAGGACAACTAGCATGATCTTCTCATCCTAGTCATCGGCCGCCATTATTTTTTTATTGAACCACATAAGATATGCTTTCAAACTCTCCTCTTCTCTTTGCTTTAGCATCAACAAGTACGCTTCCGGCCTCCTACGTCTTCGCTTCCCATAAATTGGTTTAAGAACTATCAACCCAACTCTTCAAAACTGTCTATGGACCCCGGCTGCAATGTCCCAAACCACCCTCGAGCCATTCCCTTCAAAGTCAGAGGGAATGCCCGACACGTGAACTCTCCGAGGAATCCATGGGGTGTCATGTGAGCTTTGAAATTTTTCAGATGCTTCATTGGGTCTTTAGACCAGTCACACATATCTATTGAGGGGACTTTGAACTTTGGTGGCAATGGTACCACCATAATTTCTACACAGAATGCAGATTGGTGCTGGATAGCAGCTGATCGACTGAGGAAGACATCCTTATCTTCATGGCCATCTCCTCATATTTTCCATTAAACCATGCAGATCGTGATGCATCTTCTTTGTTTCCTCATTTTCCTGAGATGGCTTGCTTGCCCCGATACTATGCACTTCCATCTCAACCCTATCACCCTGGTTGGGTGCTATATCCTCCTCCAAGGGGCCGTTCTTTGTTTTAAGGGTCTCATTCTCCTTCCACGATGACTTCATCTCAATGGTAAGTTTCTTCACCACTTCTTCCATCTCTACGAGCCTTCTCTCCATATTTCACGATGTCACTTCTTGGTCTCTAGTTATTTACGATCAAGTTGTGGTAGACATGTGAAAAGCATGTTGGTTGTAGAACAATCAAATCCCACAAATGGCACCAACTATTGTTGACATGTTTCACCACTACTTACACATGATCACCTATAACCAAAGAGTTGAGTGGCTTGGAGTTCTAGAGAATGACTCCAATGCCTAAGTCAATAATCACAATGGAAAACTCTTTTTTTTTTATACCAATGAATCAGATAGCTTTTACGTGCCTGAGTCATCTGTATATATAGAGTCTGTGAGACTTCTATTATCATGTGATAGCATGCTTATATGCTATTAGAAATTCAAGTCCTAGGGTGGAGAACTTATCTATACTTAAACAATCAGAAAGCTTTCCTTGCCCGGAGGACTTTCAAATAGTCATTCTCTAAGTAGTCAGGATGAATTGAGCTCTGAAGATGGATCAAGTTCTTAGAGGACCCTAGTTTAAATGCTCAAGTTGTAACTTAAGCCCATAGGACAACTCAATAGGCCTCGTAGTGGTATTGAGCCCCTTCCAGCAATGGAAATATTTTCTTTTGCTTTTTTTGTAAAATCTTTTTTGGTAACCTGACAAGGTGTCCATTTTCACGAGCAAAAGAGAACTAAAACTTGGCAAAATACAGGTGAGAGAGAGATGAGAATGGCAAGGCTGAAGCAAGGAGTATAAGTGCTGGAGTGGTCATCAACACATACAAATACCTTTTCACTACCTCAACTTTATTTATTTATTTTTAATAATAAGTTCTTAATCTTCTAATTGATTGTCAAGAAACCTAAGGACAATAAAATGGGATGGGATCCCCACCAATGTTTTAAATTATGTTCTAGTGATAATTCTGGTTTAAGCACTAGAATGGAATATTTTGATACCAGTACAGTTTGATATGCCGTTTCAAGATTAGTTATATATATATATATGTATATATAAATTGATAATTAATAGAATAAGTACATGTATATATAAGTGTGTATCATGTATGTATACGTGCATATATATAAATTGATAATTTGGCTGACGTGGCAAGGAATTTTTTTCTGCTCTACTAGGGTTTGTCTCATGTCCAATACACATGGCTGTCGTCAGGGGTCTCCAAGGCCCCTCTACGTCAGCGGGGAGGTCTTGGACATTTACAAATCTAGTTTCACAGTCTCCTTAAGCCATACCTGAGGTGATTGTTTCTTTTTGACAACTGAAAATATTAGAATGAGAAGTTTACATCCAATTCTATGAGGAATTGGAAAAATCGGCTGAATTGTTTAGGTTTGTTGTGTATTGAAGTTTCTACACCAAATGCATTGTCTAAGGAGGATTTCCTTAAGGAATTGGAAAAATCAGTTGAATTCTCTAAGGAGAATTTCCTTAAAGCATTGTCTCGGGAGAGCTGTGATGTGGATGCTATTGTTTATCGCTTATTGCAGTGGACGGTGGATTTTCTAAGGAGTCAGAAATGCTTTAGTTCTGGTATGGATTATGCTCCCTAGCTTGCCGCCAAATTATTATCATGAAGCCTTTCTTAAGAGTATTTCAATGTCAATTGGAGTGTATTTGAGAAGAGATAATGAAATAAGATGTGCTACGAGGACTGATGCCGCTAGGGTTTGTGTATTAATGAATATTTCTCAGGAGAGTTGTGAATAGTAGTAAAAAGTAGGTGAAAAGTAATAATAAAGTAATGAATAGTAATAAAAAGTAGGTAAAAAGTAATGAATAGTAGTAAAAGTAGGTGAAAAGTAATAATAAAG
This sequence comes from Carya cathayensis, assembly GCA_011037825.1. Classification (NCBI taxonomy): domain Eukaryota; kingdom Viridiplantae; phylum Streptophyta; class Magnoliopsida; order Fagales; family Juglandaceae; genus Carya; species Carya cathayensis. Next base: position 29,879 of record QGSO01001073.1, read on the forward strand.
TAATGAATAGTAGTGAGAAGTGTTGAGGAGAGTTGAGGACTCCTTAACACCTAAACGCAAAGAATCCATAAAGTATTTTTCATGAGGTTGTATATGAGACTTTGCATACCTTTTGTTCACATTGTAAGGTGTAAGGGCACAATATAACTACATGCAAAGCATCACAAAAGGTGGTGAAAGATAAGGAAAAGAAAGTGGTGGCTAAACCAAATTGTGCTTGGGTTTCAATAAAATCTGATATTCTAGTTAATACTGAGTCAAGCCATGTTGGTCGAATGGAAGGTATATCTGAGGAACCAGTTATTAAGAACTCGTCTGGTGGACTACAAGGGTTAGATTCAGTCATTGCTGAGGGGGTGACGATAATGGCTCCAGGATCTAAAAAGGACCCTGCGGACGTGCATGAACTACATAGCAAAAATCATATTGGTGGTTATGGGTATATCCGTGGATAGTTGTTTGTTACATGGGGAACCTAGTGTGGGCCCATGATAAAGGAGCTTTGGGAGTTGTTGATACTGATTGTGCACCGTTAGATATAGGTGGTGTAGTTTTGGTGCATTCTCTAGGGATTAGCGTGGGGGAAGTGTTGGGGGTTATGAAGGTTTCTACACAACCTTGTATTGAAGAGGGAGAAATTGCAGATGCTAGTTTTTAAGTGGTAGTCTTTGCTGGGCATGGGGAAAAGGTGGATTCTATGTCTGATGATGAAGGGGAGTTCCCTCACTTAGGGAAAGAGTGGGATGGCTCTTTGGATTCGGAGATTGCGTCCAAGGAAGTGAATAGAGGAAGAATTTTACATAGTTCGTCCTAGGCTCCTAGCAGGCCCTCTCGACTAAATTTATGATTAGTACGATCATGTTCTAGAATGTTTGAGGGCTTGGTACCTTGAAAAAATGACTTCAATCGCTATTGAAGTCTCATAAACCAAACATATTAGTTGTGGCTGAGCTTTCGTGTAGATAGTCATTTGTTACATTAGCAACATTTTCTTTATTTTGATGACTGTTTCACAAATGGTGTTCAAGCAGGCAAGTTATGGGTTTTTTGGGATGCAAAGATACTGGTTAGTGTGCTAGGGAGTCTCTAATCAATATATCACAATGTTAATAAACTCTTTAGTGGTAGTGTCAGTGGTTTATGCGAAATGTATGTACTTGGATCGACGTAATCTTTGGTCTAAGCTTCTTGCATTCAGTTCTCTGAGTTCTTTGTGGGTTGTAATCAGAGATTTTAATGTTATTCAGGAAGATGGTGAAAGATGGAGAGGTTGTCCTAGGTTGCCGTGTGCAATGGTGGATTTTTGCAACTTCATTGACGCAAAGGGTCTGATTGAAGTTCTGTTTAGTGGGAACAAATTCTCTTAGCGTAATGGACAGAGCAGCATGGCGTAGAGTTGGGTTAGACTGGATAGGGCTAGACTGGATTGCTTGGATTTATTTCCATCGATTTTTATTAAGTATTTGGCTCGTCATTCATTGGATCATATTCCAATGATCCTTGGATTGGTAGATCCGTTATTGAGGTATGGTCTGAATACTTTTAAGTTTCAACAGATATGGACTTTGCATGAAGATTTTTGTAGATGTGTTTCTTCTGCTTGGCAGGGGAATATAGAAGGTTCGGGTCTATTGAAAATAGCTCACAAATTAAAAAGACTTAAAGTAGTGTTTTGAAGTTGGAATAAGGAGGTTTTTGGGTAGACATGGGAGCATATCAAAGGTCTGGAGGCACGAGTGGAGGAAGGGGAAGCACAACTTCAGGAAGGCTTTTTTGAAGATGTTGAAAATGATGTTTTGGCTTCTAGAATTGAGCTCTCTACTTGGTTAAAAAGGGAGGAGGTTCGCATTGCTCAGCAAGTAAAAAATGCTTGGGTTGATCATGGTGAAATTAACTCTTCCTTTTTCAAAGCGTTGCAAGTTAGAAAGGTTAAAACGGTTCTGGAAATGCATCTAAGTGATGACCGTGTTTTATCCTCCCCAGTAAAAATATATGAAGCTGTAATTGTTTATTTTGAGGAATTTCTTCAAGACCATCCTGGATGTTCCCTTCTAGACTTTTTGGCGTTAGTTCCTTCAGGACCTGTGACAAAGACCCCTGCTTTTATGTGAGCAATAGAGTATTGTTAGTGATCTGACTTCGGTTATAAAGCATTGAATGGTGGAAAACATTTGGGATGCAGATCAGTTAGTACAACTTGTGGGTTAGGAGCTTACTGATAGAATTGTGTCGACGATTGGTGGTACAAGAGAAGGTTCGGATATTCTAGTTTGGTTGGGCAATTCGAATGGAGTTTTCACTTCTAAAAGTGTGTGGAACTTTGTTTGTATTACTACTCCAAAAACACAATGGTCGGAGTGGATATGGCAAGTTGCTTTGCCTAAGAAATTCTTGGTTTTAACGTGTAAAGCCTTGTCACAACCTCTTAGTGTAGATGATCGTATAAGGAGAATTGGCATCCCTCTGGTTTCTAAGTGTGAGTGCTATGACGAGGGTGCTTTTGAAGATTTAAATCATGTGATTTATGGGGGGTGAATAGTTGTAGCTATTTGGAAGTTTTGTTCAAGCATCGTGGGAATTCCCTATGTTGCCAATAGAACATGGCGAGAAATGGCAGAGGTTTGGTTTAGATACACCAAAAGGTCCTCGCAGGTTGGCAACTTTATCGGTCTAATTCCAATAATAATCACATGGAACTTGTGTGTTTGGAGATGTTCAGCAAGAATGGAAGGAAGAAAGGAGTCCATTGCATATGTTTGGCAATCTGTCAAGCATTGGATTAGTTGGGTTGGTATAAAATTAAAGGGAGCTTCTTGGCTGGAATGGAGGGATATTGTTGTCTTGAAGATGTTGTAGTTGCCGATTACCACTAAACAGGAAAAGCTACATGCTGTGTCTTGGCAAAAACCGACTACTGGGTGGTTTAAACTAAATGTTGATGGAAGTAGTTTATAGAACCCAGGAGAATTGGGTGTGGGTGGGGTGCTGTAGGATGGAAAAGGTACTTTGCAATTTGCATTTGCTGCTAGCACATGCAGGGGTACTAATAGTCAAGCTGAGCTAATGACTCGTTTACTGGATATTCAGAAATGTAAGGACATGGGTTTCAACAATATTATTTTAGTAATGGACTCATCGTTGGTTGTCAATTGGTTTGGGGAAGGATGTCTTTAGGAAAGGTAACATAGCAGCGGATTACCTTGCTAGGATGGGAACTAGTGGCTGCAATAGAGTTTGGTTTGCATAGGATGAACTTCCATTTTTGCTTAAGGGTATTCTCAGAACTAATCGTAGTGGTTTGCCTTATTTAAGAAGGGTACATAGCTAAGTTGATGGGAAGTCTTTGCATTTTTTGGGTGAACCTTTAGATGTTGTCTTACAAGGGTTATGTTTTTTTTTTTTTCTTCATTGATTATTTTTGTCATAAGCCTATTAATAAGTTGGTTGTACGGTTTCCCTCCATCACAAATGAGGATTTATTAATAAAGTGTAAGAGGTGCAGCCATCCTTTTGGCAAAAAAAAAAAATGAATTGATGATTTATAAGATAAATATGTGTTAAAAATATTTTAAAAAAAAAGTAGAGATATTGGTGTTCAAAGAGATTGGTGTTACAAAATAGCCATTAAAGCAATCTCTAATGGAATGAGGCCTAGAATGACCGAAATATGCTGGGTTGAAATTTGAAATGAAACAAAAAAATGAGGTACAGTGTATCGAGTACTACGCCGAAATAAAAAATTCTAGTTGGAATGACCGAAACATAACCAAAGTTTAAACCATGATTACCATACTAGTGGTTCTTATTATGGCTCTTGGTCGAGGTGTTTTTGTTTTTCTATTATTTATAAATCAAATTTAATTATATATATTTATCTTATTTTTGAAAAACCAAAAAAACAAACCGGATAACAAGTAATAAGCCCGCTATCCATTAACAAAATTTGCTATTTCTTGCCAGGATCCTCAATCTGCCTAGATATATGGCAAATAAAATAAAATCTGGCCGCTTGCACAGTTTTATTCTATAGATAAAAAAGAAGGCACCATTTGAGCCTCTACCAGGGGCTTAAATGTTTTTCTCAAAATATTTTTGCCATTAAACGCTTTTATTTTAGCCTTATAGATTTTAGAGTTCTCATAAGCATCATTCCTCAACTCCTCTAACTCGGTCAATTGAAATTTTCTAAGCTTACCTGATTCTCCCATGTCAAAATTGAAATATTTGATGGCCCAATAAGCTCGATGCTCAAGCTCCACAGGTAAGTGGCAAGGCTTTCCAAAAACAAGCCTATAAGGAGACATGCCTAAGGGTGTTTTGAAAGCTGTATAGTAGACCCAAATTGCATCAACTAGTCTCAAAGACCAATTTTTATGATTTGGGTTGACCTTTTTTCTAAAATTTGCTTAATTTTCTTGTTTGCAAGTTCTACCTGTCCACTTGTCTGGGGGTGGTAGGTAGTAGAAATCTTATATACGACCCCATATTTTTTTACCAAAGCCTCAAAAGAATGGTTGTAAAAATGTGTATCCCAATCAATAATGATAGCACGTGGTGTACCAAATCAAAATAACACATTCTCTTTGAGAAATTTAATTACCGTCCTATTATCATTGCTTCTACAAGTTGCAACCTCTACCCATTTTGACACATAATCTAATGTCACAATAATATATTGATTTCTAAAAGAAAGAGGAAATGGTCCCATAAAATTAATACCCCAACAATAAAAAAAACTTCAATCACTAAAATTGGGTTTAAGGGCATCATATTAAGACGGGACATAACTCCTAATTTTTTAGACTTTTCACATAAGCGACAATATATGTTTGCATCCTTAAACAAGGTGGGCTAATAAAATCCACACTGCAGAATTTTTGCAGTGATTTTATTAATTGAAAAGTGGCCCCCACAAACTTGAGTGACAAAATTTCAAGACACTAGCAATCTCTTCATTAGGGATGCAATGCCTTAAACGTTGGTTAATTCAGTATTTGAAAAAAAAATGGTCATCCTAATAGAAATTACATACCTCAGTCATGAACTTCCTCTTGTCTTGAGCACTCTAATCCACCAGCATCTCACCTGCAGCTAAATAATTCATAATATGATCAAGCCATGGTAGAGAAGTAATAGAAAGTAAATGCTCATCGAAAAAATCATCCTGATTGGCAGGTGGTCAAAGGTGTCCTCAAATGTGAGCCTCGAAAGATGGTCAGCCACTACGTTCTCCACTCATTTCTTATCTTTGATGGTGATTTTAAATTCCTGCAAAAGTAAAATCCACCATATTAACCGCGCCTTAGCATCCTTCTTTGTAAGAAGGTAGTTAAGGGCTACTGACTCACTCAAAAATGAGTAGTACTAAAGCTATCCCAAGTGCAGGAGGATGTCGTGTAATAATTAGGAATAAATTCCTAAATCATCTCCTCAGGGAAAGTTACTTAAAAATCAAACTCATTGAAAATGGTGAAAAACTTCACAAAGAGAGAATAAAAATGATGGTATGTGCAATGGATGGAAAAGGGTACTAGTCATGGACTAAATTCATATTTTTAGATTTTGATTGTCGGGTTGAAATGTAAAGGACTAATAGATTAAACTCAGAAATTAATAAGACTAAATTAAGAATTAAACTGGAATAGAAAGTAATTGACAAAACATGCACTGAAAATTAAAAAGCCTCAAAATCAATGTTCTAGGGTTCATCATTGTATTCAAATCACAAATTCTCAAATTCAACCATAGCAATTGTAATCACTAGTAAAATGAAAGTTTAACGAAACGAGAAAAATAAATAACATGAACTAAATGAATAACAAATAAATTACTCAAACGTCTAAATAAAAAATCTCCAAAAATAATCCAGAAACTTAAAACTGAAATGAAATAGCAAGTAGGGAATTAAAAAGATCAAGCCAATTGAATGGAGATGAAGATTCGAAGCAGTGGAGGAGGCTGAGCTACAGTAGCTATTGGACCCCTCAAGGAGTTCTTCAATCTGCTGCAGTGTGAGTGAATGATCCCGAAGAATTCTTGTTGCTGCGTGAATGATCACTTGTGTGAATCCTCCTCTCCGAATCTGAATGAAAATCAATGGAAAAATAAATTCTAAAGTGTTCCTCTAATCAAAACAGTGTTTTCTAGGCTAAGAGTCGGCCATAATATGTGAAAAATCATATATATACTCTGACGGCGGAATAAACCCTAGATCTATAAAATACGATGTTCGCTCGAGCGAAGTGTCAAGCGGACATCGAGCGTTCAACTCTGCCTAAGTTCGCTCGAGCTCAATGTCGAGCGAACATCGAGCGTTCAACTCTGCCAGACTTCGCTCGAGCGGCCAAATGCCTCCGCTCGAGCGATCTCCTTTCCCGCACCCGCTCGAACTCACTGTCGTTTGAATCTGCCTGAATTCGCTCGAACGGCCAAGTAATCAATAGTTGGTAAAATTTAAGCAGAAATTCATGCTTTTAAATCAATTAAAATCACAACTTTAATTTATTCATTTTTCCATATAAAACCATTGATAAAGTAATGAAAGAATTTAGATATATTGGTTCTAAAAGCATTAAGAATGCAATAACTCAGCTCAATCACACCCCCCAACTAGCATTTTGCTAATCCTTGAGCAAAATAGTAAAAATTAATTGAGATGAATATTGCATAAAGATTAAAATTCAAATAAAACAATCAAACACAATTCTGAATTCTCACAAAAGTGACACGTTACTACTCAACCCCCAAGGGTTATACCCACCAAGACTATCTCAACAATCTTTCACATAGAATTAAGGCAAATGTCTCAGAACTCAAATGTGTGTGCGGAGCTAAACTGATTGTTTATTCTTCATTACTAGCCATGATCTGTCAAAGGATTTTTCAACCTTAAGATTAATCATTGCTGATTCTAACTACCTCAAAGCCCAAGGGACTAGCAGTTTTCACGCCAACTCTGTTTTTAAAGGTTGGACACTCAACCCCCAAAGTCTTGGGAAACTGGTTCTAGCCCTTTTACTTAGGAAAGTTCACTAAGTCGCCTTTATTCCTTTTTTCTCTTTTTCTTTTTTTTTTTCTTTTTTTTTCAAATCCTTTTTCTTTTATTTTCTTTTCTTTTCTCTTTTTTTTCTTCTTTTTTTTTCTCTTTTTCCTTTTGGCATGGCTCGGTAGTCCTGCAGTTTACTTCTCCAGTGTTAAATCAATGAATGGTAAATAAGGAACATTACAAGCGTAAGCATGTGCAAAATGTCCTTCAAACTTTGCCTTTCGTTCTACCAAAATCTTATCAAGTTTCATCTCAATAGGTATAACATCCCGGTGTTTCAAGCCACACATCAACAAAATATGATGCATCAAAAATCATGCGCTATGTTTAAGCTTAAAAATAAATCTTCACAAATGATCCAGCTCAACTACTCCACCAAGATGCTCAAATTCCACCAAGATGCTCAATCATAAATGTATCAATGGACATCATGTTATTTTATTTTATTTTATATATATATATATTTTATAAGACTGTGCACACATGCTACCCCCCAACTAGTGAGAGACATAGTCCTCAATGAATCGAACGAAAGAAAAAAATGTGCACAGAACTAAGCAAGCAAAACAAACAATCAACATGAAATATAAAACCAAAGCAAAAGAACAAATAAAAAGAATGCAAGTAAAGAAAACTGTAAAGAAGGAAAAGCAACTCAAAACACTTCCCTGGGGTCTTGCACAAGCAAGATCTCTTCATGTGGATCAAAGACCTTCAGAAATGACTTTTGGCGTTGTCCGTTAACAGTGAAGCTATTACCATTCTTCGGATTGACAATCTCTGCCGCGCCATGAGGATGAATGGTCTTTACAATGTACGGCCCACTCCATCGAGATTTCAACTTACCAGGAAAAATATGCAAGCGAAAGTTATAAAGGAGAACTTCCTGGCCAAGTGTGAAATGCTTTGGATGAATTTTCTGATCATGTAGAATTTTCATGCGTTCCTTTGCCAACTAGGTGTTGTCATAAGCATTCCGACGAGCTTCATCCAATTCATTGATCTGCAATTTTCTCAACCCTGAAGGTTCATCAAGTGACATGTTAACATGTTTTATGGCCTAAAGAGCTCAATGCTGAATATCAACAGGTAAATGACAAGTTTTCCCATAAACTAATCGATAAGGAGACATCCCTAGATTTGTTTTAAAAGCTGTCCTATAAGCCCAGAAAGCATCAAGAAGCTTAACTAACCAATCTTTCCTGTTAGGCTTGATGATTTTCTCTAAAATAATTTTTATCTCTCTGTTTGCCAATTCAACTTGCTCATTTGTTTGAGGGTGATAAGGAGTAGAAACTCTGTGTGTAATACCATATTTCCTCACAAGTGTAGAAAATGGTTTGTTGCAAAAATGAGAACCCCCATCACTTATGATAACTTTAGGCATGCCAAAACGAGCAAACAAAGATTGCAAAAATTTCAGGACAACACGATGATCATTTGTTTTGCAAGCAATGGCCTCCACCCATTTTGAAACATAATCCACAGCTAATAGAATATATGTGTTTCCAAAAGAAACCGGAAAAGGTCCCATGAAGTCTATTCCCCAACAATCAAAAATGTCTAAAGTAAGAATAGGGGAAAGAGGTATCATGTCTCTTTTGCTAATGGATCCCAATTTTTGACAAGGCTCACAAGCCTTGCAAAAATTATAAGCATCTTTAAACATAGAAGGCCAGTAAAAACCGCTTTGCAAAATTTTTGAGACTGTTTTCTTTGCTGAAAAATGACCACCACATGCACCCATATGACAAAATCTCAAAATCGAAGAAAACTCATCATCAGGAATGCATCTTCGAATCAATTGGTCCGAACAATATTTAAAAAAATATGGATCATCAAAGTAAAAGTGTCGTACCTCAGAGAGAAACCGACGCTTATCTTGGGTGGACCATTCATAAGGCATTCGCTCAGTCACCAAATAATTGACTATGTCAGCTGCTCATCCGGGAAACTATCATTAAGAGGAAGGCTGACATTTGAAAAAAGAGATGATGACAATCTAAAGAGGTGGTCAGCTACCACGTTTTCAACTCCTTTCTTGTCCTTAAGAGCAGAGTGGTCAGTGAAAATAGTAACAGGAGAACCAAGAATATAAGTCCGAAATTTATCAAGTGCAAAAATCACTGCATGTAATTCTTTTTCAGTAGTGGTATAATTTTTCTGGGCATCATTCAGGGTTCTACTAGCATAATAAATCACAAATGGTCTATTATCCACCCGCTGCCCCAAAACAGCTCCTAAGGCATAATCACTAGCATCTGTCATGATTTCAAAGGGAATGTTCCACTGTGGAGGTTGCACAATAGGGGCAGTGGTAAGCAACTTTTTAAGAGTATCAAAAGCTTTTTGGCACTTATCAGTCCAAACAAATTCAATATCATTTTGTAAAAAGAGTGCACAAAGACTTTGCAATAGAACTAAATCCTTGAATAAACTGCCTATAAAAACCAACATGACCAAGAAAAAAATGAATATCCATAACCGTCCTAGGGATAGGAAGTTTAGATATTAATTCAATTTTAGCCTTGTCAACCTTTATACCCTCAGAAGAAACAATATGTCCCAATACAATGCCCTGAGTAACCATAAATTGGTATTTCTCCCAATTAAGTAAAAGATTTTTTTCCTCACATCTCTGGAGAATACGTGCCAATTATGCAAACAACTCTCAAAGGATTTTCCAAAAACAGAGAAATCATTCATGAATATTTCACAAATATCATCAATCATGTCAGAAAAAATACTCATCATGCATCTTTGAAAAGTGGCTGGAGCATTACACAAACCAAAAGACATTCTAGTAAAAGCAAAAGTGCCAAAAGGACAGGTGAAAGCGGTTTTCTCCTGGTCCTCAGGCGCTACAGCAATTTGATAATAACCAGAATAGCCATCCAAGAAACAATAATATGCATTACCAGCCACTCTTTTGTAAAATTTGATTCAAAAATGGTAAAGGAAAATGATCATTCCTACTGGTTGAATTAAGTTTTCTATAATCAATGCACATTCTCCAGCTAGTAACCATTCTAGTTGGAATCAACTCATTTTTATCATTTTTGACAACAGTCAAACCAGATTTTTTTGGCACCACTTGAGTTGAACTTACCCACTTACTGTCTGAGATGGGGTAAATGATACCCACTGCGAGTAATTTAAGCACTTCCTCTTTCACAACTTCCTTCATGGTAGGATTGAGCCTACGTTGAGCATCACGAACCGGTCTAGCATCATCTTCAAGATGGATTTTGTGGGTGCAAACAGCAGCATCAATACCCTTGATGTTAGCTATTGTCCAACCAATTGCGCCTCGATGCTTTTTATCAACTGGGCTTCATCCTTCTGATTTAGATTTGAGGAAATCACCACCGGAAAAGTGCCTTCTTCTAGACCAAGAAACACATACTTTAAATCTTGAGGAAGTGGTTTCAGTTCCAACTGGAGAACTTCTTCCTCTGAAGAGTTAAGCATGTCTGGTGGTGGTAGAGCTTCAAACTGGAGTTTCCATCTTGCACCTACAAATTGTACTTCAAGTGGTAAAGAAGAATCTGCAAAACAATCAAAAAAATCAAAGTCATCTTCATTGATATAATCAATTTTCTCATCAAGTAAAAATCCAGGTGTCTGAAAAATATAATCATCATCAGAGAAGGGAGAAGTTGAGCAAATAAACTCTGTTGGTGTCAAACTCTCCACAGCATTCAAATCACTTGTGTCATCAAAATGTGCTGGCATCTTGCAAGCATTGAAAACATTCAACTCAAGTGCCATGTTCCCAAATGTAAGCTTCAAAACTCCACTTCTGCAATTGATCAAAGCATTTGATGTAGCTAGGAATGGTCTTCCTAGGATGACAGGAGTTTGGTAAATAGTGGAGACTGGCTGCTGCATATCAAGAACCACAAAATCCACTGGGTAGTAGAATTTGTCCACCTGGACCAACACATCCTCTACAATACCCCTCGGCACCTTAACTGATCTGTCAGCCAACTGTAGCATAATGGAGGTCTTTTTCAGCTCACCCAATCCCAACTGCTCATACACTAAAAATGGTAGCAAGTTCACACTACTCCCCAAATCAAGTAAAGCTCTCCCAATGCGTGATTCACCGATATAATAGAAATGTTGGGGGAGCCGGGATCTCCAAACTTCTGAGGAGTCTTGCTCAATATCAATGTACTAACTTGCTTCGTTAGGAAAGCTTTCTTCTTTACATTCAGCTTCCTCTTCACTGTGCACAAGTCCTTAAAAAATTTTGCATATGAAGGCACTTGTTGTATGGCATCCAAGAGTAGAATATTGATCTTCACTTGCTTGAAAATCTCTTGAATCTCCGTGTGATACTTGTTCTTTTGGTCAGCTGTCAATCTTTGAGGATAGGGAACCACAGGTTGGTATCCCTTATTAGTTTCAGCATCTGCACTCACAGGCTTCTTCAGCTCTGGTCTCACTACCTCTGGTTCTTTCTCAACTTCATCAGTCTCTGTTACATCTTCACGTATAGGAGCAACTACCTGTGTGTCTATAGGCATTTCTGGTTGGGGAACTTCCTTCCCACTTCTCAAAGTAAGAATTGCCTTCACTGTCTCAATAACATCCCCTGAGACATTATACACTTGCTGTTGTTGTTGCCTATATACTTGAGGATTAGGCTGAGGCTGTGTTGGAAATTTCCCTTTCTCTAGGGTGCTCAAGGTCATGCTCATCTTATTAATAGTGCCTCTCAACTCATTTATGGCCTGAGTGTTCTGATTATTTGTGGTGGCCTGAATCTGCATGAATTGCTGAAGTGTATTGGCCATCTGTGCCATACTGTCATCTAGAGTCTTCTTTGCAAATGATGAAGGTTGAGAACTCTGTGCAGCTACATGAGGCTGAAATCTAGGAGGAGCTACAAAAAGATAGCTCTGAGAACTCTGATATGGCTAATACTAGTGCTGAGGAGCACCCTCATGAAATGGCTACTGCTGAGGTGGTGGGGACCGACCAGGTTGATCATTTCTCCATGAGAAATTTGGGTGATTCCTCCACCTCGGATTATATGTGTTGGAAAAGGCTGATTCTATGCTCTATTAACCCAGTTAGCTGATTGCATCTGCTCAGACCCACTTTCTTGAAATACTGGCATAATTGGGTAGTCTTGGGTCTTATGGTTTGAGTCAGCACATATGGAACATGCCTCTACTACTTTCACAGCCTTCACTTTTTCCATTTCCATGATCTCCAGTCTTCTAGTCAATGCAGCTATTCGAGCTTGAACATCAGTGTCTTCCTTAAACTCATATCTACCCCTTCTAGAAATAGCCCTCAGTGGCTGTGTTGCTAATGGAACTCGATCAGTACGAGTGTTCCACTGTTGTGTGCTCTCAGCAAGGTAGTCAAAAAATGATAGAGCTGCATCAGGTTCCTTGCTAAAGAACTCCCCATTGCACATTGTCTGAACAAACTGCTTGCATTCTAGAGTGAGACCAATGTAAAAAAGCTCACCAACCTCCAAGATTCAAAACCATGATGTGGACAAATGTCACCAAATCTTTAAATTTTTCCCAACTGCCCTGAAAGGTCTCATCAGGTCTCTGATTAAACTGGCTGATTTGCTCTTGCAAAAACTGAGTTCTCTGAAAATGAAAATTTTTTTGTAAGAATTCACGCTGCATATCAGACCAACTAGAAATAGAATTAGGTCTCAAAGAATTAAACAAAATCTTCGCTTTATCCTTTAAAGAGAAAGGAAATAAACGAAGTCTAATAAATTCATAAGTAACAGCCCTAATAATAAAAGTAGTGCAAGCCAACTCAAAATCTGTCAAGTGCTGGTAAGAACTCTTAGAATCCATCCCATGGAACTGAGGTATCACTGACATCATGTCCTGCTTAATAGAGAAATTAGATGCATTTTCAGGTAAAACAATGCATGAAGGTGTAGTGGTGCGAGTGGGTTGCAAATAATCCTTAAGAGTGCGTGGTGCAGGTGTAGCCATGTTTTCTAGTTCAATTTCAATTTCCTCACCTGACTCACTCATAGAAAAGACAAGAGCTATCTATCTCCAAACTGTGTATACTACTCTCAACACTCGATGTGACTCTAAGCAACCTATTTGAACTGCCTCTCACCCATGACATGAAACATCAGTTTAAAGAGCATAAAGAAGAAAAATAACGAGCTTAAATTTAAGTTAAAATACTTTCCCCGGCAACGGCGCCAAAAACTTGACTCACTCAAAAATGAGTAGCACAAAAGCTATCCCAAGTGCAGGAGGATGTCGTGTAATAATTAGGAATAAATTCCTAGATCGTCTCCTCAGGGAAAGTTACTTAAAAATCAAACTCGTTGAAAATGGTGAAAAACTTCATAAAGAGAAAATAAAAATGATGGTATGTGCAATGGATGGAAAAGGGTACTAGTCATGGACTAGATTCATATTTTTAGATTTTGATTGTCGGGTTGAAATGTAAAGGACTAATAGATTAAACTCAGAAATTAATAAGACTAAATTAAGAATTAAACTAGAATAGAAAGTAATTGACAAAACATGCACTGAAAATTGAAAAGCCCCAAAATCAATGTTCTAGGGTTCATCATTGTATTCAAATCACAAATTCTCAAATTCAACCATAGCAATTGTAATCACTAGAAAAATGAAAGTTTAACGAAACGAGAAAAATAAATAATATGAACTAAATGAATAACAAATAAATTACTCAAACGTCTAAATCAAAAATCTCCAAAAATAATCTAGAAACTTAAAACTGAAATGAAATAGCAAGTAGGGAATTAAAAAGATCAAGCCAATTGAATGGAGATGAAAATTCGAAGTGGTGGAGGTGGCTGAGCTGCAGTAGCAATTGGACCCCTCAAGGAGTTATTCAATCTGCTGCAGTGTGAGTGAATGATCCCGAAGAATTCGTGTTGTTGCGTGAATGATCACTTGTGTGAATCCTCCTCTCTGAATCTGAATGAAAATCAATGGAAAAATAAATTCTAAGTGTTCCTCTAATCAAAACAGTGTTTTCCAAGCCAATGGTCGGCCATAAGATGTGAAAAATCATATATATACTCTGACGGCGGAATTAAACCTAGATTTGTAAAATACGACGTTCACTCGAGCGGAGTGTCGAGCGGACATCGAGCGTTCAACTCTGTCTGATTTCGCTCGAGCTCAATGTTGAGCGAACATTGAGCGTTCAACTATGCTTGACTTCGCTCGAGCGGCCAAATGCCTCCACTCGAGCAATCTCTTTTCCCGCAACCCGCTCGAACTCACTGTCGAGCAGCAGTCGAGCGTTTGAAAAGCCGCCGCTAGAGCGATATGGACCAGAATCCATAGTAATCAATAGTTGGTAAAATTTAAGCAGAAATTCATGCTTTTAAATCAATTAAAATCAAAACTTTAATTTATTCATTTTTCTATATAAAACCAATGATAAAGTAATGAAAGAATTAAGATATATTGGTTCTAAAAGCATTAAGAATGCAATAACTTAGCTCAATTAGCTACATGATTTGTAAAAATAATAATAGGAGAACCAATCAAGTAAGCACGAAACTTATCCAAAGCAAACACTACAGCTAGTAACTCTTTTTCAGTGGTGGAGTAATTCATCTGAGCACTATTGAGAGTTCTTCTAGTATAGTAAATGACAAAAGGCTTCCCTTCCCCTACCTTCGCTGTCCAAGAACATTATTTACAGCAAAATTACTACCATCACACATGATCTCAAAAGATAAAGTCCAATCCTGTGGCTACGTTATGGGTGCTGAGGTAAGCTTGCCAATTAGAGTTTTAAAAGCCTCTTGATAAGCTTATGTCCACTCAAATGGGTCACATTTAGCTAGGAGGTCACATAGTGGTCTATATATGGTGGAAAAATTATGTATGAACCTCCTATAAAAGCCTGCATGACCAAGAAAGAATATCACATCCTTTACTGTCGTAGGTGTAGGCAACTTAGATATTAATTTTGTGACGCCCCCAAATCCCCACGCATGGACACGGGGAATTCGAGACGTCCGGATGGTGACAACATGGGTCACCATCCTATCGACGAGTGCCAAGTGTGTGCAAGCAACAAATATGCACGAAGAGATACGCAGCGGATAGCAAGGACATAAAACTAAGTACCAGAATTTTCTTGATTAAAACATAAAGCTGTTTAAATCATAGAAAATAAAATATTACAAATACAAATATTGTTCAAAGCCAACTCCAAAGCACTCAAAACTCCGGCGGAGCCGCCTCCCTGGGCTCAGCCTCCTCCTCCTCCTCGCTCCCTGCACCAAAATCTATGGTACCAAAAATGGTGTCGCAGGTAAGTAAAATCCAAAACCCACTAGATAAAAACATATAGAACTCAAACAATATGCATGAATAAATGCCAATGCACGACACCCATAAAACCATATTTTTCCACATACGCCAAAAATCCCATTTGGCCCAAAAAAAACATACCCTTTCCAAATATCACGCCAAAAGTCCATTTGGCCCATATCTAACTCAATCCATTTAATCGTATGCACCATGACCTCCCCTAGGGGTCATCCGCACACCCTGGCTCTTGTGTCACATCGCGGGTATCCACCACGCGTATGACACTAAATGAGCGATGCCCAGTTCCGCGCCCCGCGCGTTCGTAGCCAAGCATCCTCTAGCCCTCACCAGCGAAGGGCCACGGAGTCGGTGCATAGGGCGATGCCCAGTTCCACGCCCGGCGTGTTCGTAGCCAAGCACCCCCTAGCCCCCGCTCCCGTTGTCGCTCAGTTCCATGCTCGGCGTGTTCGTAGCCAAGCCTCGACTCAAGGGACGTCACTCAGTATATTACGCTCCCGAGTGACCAGAGGAGCTCCACTGAGATAATACCCCATCCCGGCTTGGGGTCGTGGTACACACGCACTCGTAAATCCTTTTACGCCATTAAAACATGGTTTTTCTCAATTTAAATAAAATGCACGTGCATGCACCATGTAAATGCAATCTCAATACTCGATAAAATCAACCAACCATAAAACAACAAATCAAGCAACTCCGTCCTCCATCCATCCGACCCCCGAACTCCTCGGACTCAGTCCGGAATCAACAACCCAACCAGATAATTTATTGAAAGAGCAAAATATATTTAAATCTAAAAGTAGAGTTTGGAAAATACTTACAGCGCTATATATGATTTTTAGAAGGTTCGGCGCGCGGCAAACGATGAGCGGAAAGCAACATAACAGTGCAAATGCACTGTAGCCGTGGGTCGCAAAATACCCACTTTTGAACGGGGACAAACCAATACACCAAATTGATAGGGAATGGTTTAGGGATGATTATGAAGCTAGTGGAACTGAGCTTTGGCCGTGGGCGGCGGTGGAAACGGCGGTGGAAGCGGAAAAAGGGGCTGATCGGAGTTGAGCTCGTGCGAGCTGCTCCGGCAACGGATTGGGGCCAAAATTAGGTGGGTTAGGTCGGCAAGAGGTAGGGGAAGAAGTGGTGAAGAGATGGTGGCCGGAGGTGGTGCGACGGCGCCGGAAACGGTGAAAAACCGTGCAGCTTAGATGCGCTTTTCCGGCCAAAAGGCGGCACGGTTGGGGGAGATCTTTGGTGGGGTGGTGCGCCGGAGGGAGGGGAAGATTTCTGGGTGGGTGTCGCAGGCTGTGCCGCCGGCGAGCGGCGGTTCTGGGCGGTTAAAGAAACCGGCGACAGAGGGAAAACAGTGTTGGGGCAGCAACTTTGAGCCGTTCATGGCGGCTAACGGTTGGTCCGATGGCTCTGAAAATTGGTGGGGATGTAGTCTGATGGGAGAGGAAGAGAATGGCGGGGGTGGTGTACGACACCTCCACCAGACGCGGAGAAACGACTGGTCAAAGTGGGCTGCGCGGAAGAGAAAAAAAAGAGAAGGGAGAGAGAGGGACGTGCACGCGGGGAGGAAAACCGGAAGGAAGAAAAAAAGAAAGAAAAAAGAAAAGAAGGAAAAGAAAAAGGAAGGAAAAAGAAAAAAGGAAAAAGAAAATATGGGGAAAAGAAATGAAGTCCAAACTTCACTTCCGGGATCCAGAAACTGATCCGCCGAAAACGATATTAAAAACATGAACGACTAAAATAAACTAAACACTACATCAAATAAATAAATAAACACCAAGAAAATATTTTAAACACAACGTCAAGCTAAAATATAATAAACAACAATTTAAATTCAACAGCCAATAAAATCTCATTAAAAACCGATTATTTAAAATACAAGCACTATAATATCAATTAAATTAAAACCACTCCTTCAGTGAAAATACACGCAAAAGCGGGTCATCACAAATTTAATTTTAGATTGATCAACCTTTATCCCCTGAAAGAAATAATATGCCTTAAGACAATACCTGAAGGTACAATAAAGTGACATTTTTTCCAATTTAAAACCAATTCATTCTCCTCAAAACGAGTTAACACTCTCTCTAAATTCAATAAGCATGCATCAAAAGATAATCCAAAAACAGTCAAGTCATCCATAAAAATTTCCATACAATTTTTAATCATGTCACTAAAAATACTCATCATGCAATGTTGAAAAGTAGCAGATGCATTACACAATCCAAACAAAAAGTATAAGTACCAAAATGACAAGTAAAAGTGGTTTTATCCTAGTTCTCTAATATAATTTCAATTTGATAATAACCAGAATAATTATCCAAGAAACAATAGAGAGGACAATTAGCCACACGTTCAAGAATTTGATCAATAAAATGGAGAGGGAAATGGTCTTTTCGGGTGGTAGCATTCAATTTTCTATAATCAATGCACATCTGCTACCAGTCACAAGTTTTGTAGGGACTAACTCTCTTAGGTCATTATTCACCACAGTAACAACTGACTTTTTAGGAACAACCTGTGTTGGACTTACCTATTTACTATCAGCAATAGGATATATGATTCCTGCATCTAATAGTTTCAACACTTCATTTTTCACCACTTCTTTCATAGTGGGATTAAACCTACCCTGGAGGTCTCTACGAGGGTTAGTTCCTTCCTCCGAATTAATTTTATGAGAACAGACCAGGGGACTAACACCTTTTATATCAGCAATGCTCCAACCTAAGACTGACTTATGCTCTCTTAGGGTCCGAATTAATTTCTCACCTTGAGACTCAGACAATTCAAATGAGATAATAATAGGAAAAGTATCAACTGGACCAAGAAAAGCATGCTTTAAACCCTTAGGCAGAGGTTTCAATTCAACTTTGGGTGCTTCCACACTTGAAGGATTATTTTTTTCACTTTTCTTAGGAAACTCCTCAAACTTTGGTTGTCATGCCCGAGTGCCATAATCCTGAGTTCTATAAAAAATAACACATATCAACTATATCAGATGGATCACTAATAGAATCAAACTCAGAATTAACAAGAAAACACTCAAGGGAATCAAAATCATGAGCTAAAAAAACTCCCTTATCCATGAGTGAGTCAATCATGTATATCTGGTGGCTCTCGCCATCATCTGCTCGTTGTTTTGTAATATGGAAGATATTCACCTCGAGAGTCATATTCCCCAAAAGACAGCTTCATAAGCCTATTCCTGCAATCAATAACAGCATTAGCAGTGACAAGTAAAGGCCTATCTAAAATCAAATGAATTTTAGAAGTAGTATCAACAATAGAGCTAGTGTCAAGGATTAGGAAATCGACAGGATAATAAAATTTGTCAATTTGAATTAGAACATCTTCTACCACACTCTGGGGTACTTTGACTGAACGGTTAGCCAATTGAAATACCACAGTGGTTGGTTTAATTTCTCCCAACCCCAACTGCAAATAAATAGAATATGGCATTAGATTCATGCTAGCTCCTAAATCTAGCAAAGCTTGCCCAAACTCATGATTTCCAATGCTACATGCAATGGTTGGACAACTAGGATCCTTGTACTTGGGAGGAATCCGTTGCTCAATTAGAGCACTAACTTGCTTTATCAGGAACGCTGTCTTCTTCACATGGTGCCTCCTTTTAATTGTACATAAATCCTTGAGAATGTTTGCATAAGTAGGAACTTGTTTAATCACATGCAAAATAGAAAGATTGATTTTTACTAGCCTTAGATTCTCTAGGATTTCATTGTTAGGATCTAGAGTTCGCTTGCTTGATTTTAAAGCTTGAAGGAATGGTATCTTAACAGGGCCCTTTGTCACCTCAGGTTCTTTTGGTAGCTTGGCATCACTACTATCTTGATTCTTTTCCACATCCACTGATTTATTTGTCGTTGGGATGTGTAATGACTTACTACTTCATGTCACAATGACATTCACATCCTTCACATTCTCTTGCACCATGTGTTGACTATGGGGTGCGGACTGAGCTTAAGTGCATGATATGGTGCAAGATATGATCTAGGGGTTGTGCAGGAGGCTGGTTTTCAGACTTCCAGCTAAAATTAGGGTGATTGCGCCACCCTGGATTATAAGTATCAGAGAAAGGTCTAAAAGGCTTCTCGTACATACCTAAGGCATTACATTGTTCCTCATACATTCCTCTCATCTCAGCAAATGTGGGACACACTTGGGGTAGGTGATCTATCTCGCCATATACAAAACATGGTCCAAAAGACTCTGCATGATTAGCCATGTGTGTTGTGTGACGCCCCCAAAATCCCCACGTACCAATACGGGGAAATTGAGACGTCCGGATGATGACATCACGGGTCACCACCCTATCGAAGAGTGCCAAGTGTGTGCAAGCGACAAATGTGCATAAGAAGATACGCAGCGGATAGCAAAGTCAATTACTAAGTACCAGAATTTTTTCTTAAATAAAATACAAAACGGTTCAAGGGTACATAATAAAATATTACATGATATAAATATTGCTTCAAACCAAACATAAGGCATGAACTCCAACTCAGATCTCCGGCGGAGCCGCATCCTCGGGCTCAGCCTCCTCCTCCCCCTCGAACTCTACATCAAAATCTACGGTACCAAAAATGGTGCCGCAGGTAAGTAAAATCCAAACACCACTAGATAAAAGCATATTAAACTCAAACAACAAGCATGAATGAATGCCAATGCACAAAACTCCCAAACCATATTTTTCCACGCACGCCAAAAACCCATTTGGCTTAAAAACATAACCTTTAAAACCAAGCCTCGCCATTATCTCAGATAATGGCCCAAACCACCATTTTCCCAGAAAATGGATCACAAGACCATCGCCATTTTCCTAGAAAATGGCCCGTATCCGAAAACCATGAAAACCAACCAATTATGCATGCACCATGATCTCCCCTAGGGATCATCCGCACACTCTGGCTCTGTGCCACACCGCAGGTAACGTCTACGCGTGTGACACCTACACGAGTGATGCCCAGACTCGCGCCTCCACCTTGCGCGTACCTGGCCAGGCCATCCTCTAGTCCCCGCCACTAAAAGGACCACGGAGTCGACACGACAGCGTTACCGTATCGTGCGATCCGGTCGTCGCCCAGCGACAACCCAGGGGATGTCACTCAGTATTATCCACTCCCGAGTGACCAGAGGAGCTCCACCGAGATAATAACCCATCCCGGCTTGGGCTCGTGATACGCACACTCCCAAAAACCATTTACGCCAATAAAACATGATTTTATCCAATAAAATAAAATACAAGTGCATGCATCATGTAAATGCCAATTTCAATGCTCGACAAATAAATTCAACCATAGCACAACAAATCAAGCAACTCCGTCCTCCATCCATCCGACCCCCGAACTCCTCGGACTCAGTCCGGAATCAGCGAACCAACCAAATAATTTATTGAAAGAGTAAAATACATTTAAATCTAAAAGTAGCGTTTGGAAAATACTTACAGCGCTATATAGGATTTTTAGAAGGTTCGGCGCGAAGCGAACGGCGATGCGAAAGCAACGTAACAGTGCAAATGCACTGTTCCCGTGGGTCGCAAAATACCCACTTTTGACCGGGGACAAACCAAGACACCAAATTGATAGGGAATGGTCTAGAGATGTTTATGAAGCTAGTGGAAGTGAGTTTTGGCCGTGGGTGGCGGCGAAAACGCCGGTAGGGGCGGAAAAAGGGCAAATCGGAGTTGAGCTCGTGGGAGCCGCTCCGGTGACCGTTTGAGGCCGGGGATGGGTGGGTTAGGTCGGCAAGGAGTAGGGGAAGAAGTGGTGAAGAGGTGGTGGCCGGAGGTGGAGCGACGGCGGCGGATCGGGCTTCAAGCCGTGCGGCTTGTTGGGCTTTTTCCGGCCAAACGGCCGGCCGGTTGGGGCTGGGAATCGGAGGGGATGATCACAGGCCGGAGGGGAGTCGACCGGCAGGGGCGGTGTCGGCCACGGCGCCGGCGAACGGCGGGCCTGGGTTGGTGGCCGGTGGACGCGTGGGTGAGGAGAGAGAGAGAAAGAGAGACGCGGGGAGAGAGAGAGAGCCGAACGAGAGAGGAGAGGAAAAAAGAAAAAAATAAAAAAAAGAAAAAGAGAAAAAAGAAAAAGAAGAGGAAAAGAAAAGATGAAGGAAATTAATGAGGTCCAGTCCTCACGTTGGAAGTCCGAAGACTGATCAGCCGAAAACGGTATAAAAACATAAAACGATTAAAATAAATTAACACTACATCAAATAAATAAATAAACACCAATAAAATATTTTAAACACATCAATAAGCTAACATAAAATAAATAACTAGTAAAAACCAACTATTTAAATTTTTAAAAACCAAAAACAAGCCAAAATAAATTAAATCACAATTTAAATCCAACAGCCAATAAAATCCATTTAAAACTCGATAATTTAAAATAAAAGCACTATAAAATATTTAATTAAATTAAAATATTCCTTCAGTGAAAATACACATAAAAGCGGGTCATCACATGTTGGCTTTTAATCCTTAGTCTTTAACACATATAGCTCCCTAGTGAGCATTTCAATCTTAACCTTTAGGTTATCATTTTCCCTGAGATAGTAAATTCCACCACCATTTAGGTTTCCTACAGGTCTTGACCTATTTGTACTCTCAGTAGCACTAGGTCCAGTCCAAGTGTGAACTTTTTCAGCAAGCTCATCGAGGTATTCTATGGCTTCATCAGGATCTTTCTGTAAGAACTTACCATTACACATTATCTCCACAAATTGGCACTCTCTAGGTGTAAGTCCCTCACAAAAATAGCTCACTAAGTGCCAATTCTCATACCCATGGTGAGGACACATACTCAACAACTCCTTAAATCTCTCCTAAGACTGATACAAAGTCTCATTGTCCTTTTGTGCAAAAGTGGAGATTTGCCTTTTTAAAACGTTGGTCTTATGGTGGGGAAATTTATTAAAGAATACCTGAATCATCTCATTCCATGACCCAATAGATTGTGGTCTTAGCGAGTATAGTCAACTTTTAGCTCTATCATTCAAAGAGAAAAGAAATAACTTAAGTCTCATAACTTCGTCAATTGTATTTTGATTATGAAATGTCCCAACTATTTCCTCAAACTCCCTAATGAGCATATATGGATTTTCATTTTTCAAGCCATAAAAAGTAGGGAGTAACTGTATTATCCCTATTTTAAAAAGTAGGGAAACATGATGCATGATGGTGTGGCTATGCGTGTAGGGTGGAGGTAATCTTGAAAGGTCCTAGTTGGTTGATTTGTGTTCACTCATTTCTTCAGAATTAGAAGAATTATCAAACAAATGATTAGAAAAATTAGAATTTGATTTTGACTCTGACACAAGTCTACAAGCAAACCAATCCAAGGCGTCTCTATACCTGTACATGCAAGGTAGAGAAAAACGCAACACTAAAAAAAATCTATAAAAAGAAAAAAATAAAAATAAAGATGTAGCAAGCTAATAGAGGAAACGAAGTTACCGCCTTTACAAACTGCTGAAAAAAAAATTATCTAGAAATTCTTCAAGCGTCTCCCCAGCAACGGAGCCAAAATTTGAATAGGCCCAAAGAATAATGCGGTAGTTGTAGTACAGATTTAGAGTGTCGATTCCACAGAGAGACAAATTAAAAAATAGTAGAAGGAACAAAGAAACTAAATAAAAATATTAAATGATTAATAAAGAGCAAATATTAATTTTAAATGTAAATTAAAGTGAATCAAAGTGACTAATGAAAAAATTACTCAAATTTGACGAAGATTAAAGCGTTGGGAATCCCTTGCACAAATCCGGTATTTTAATTATTTTTAATTCATTGAATAACTCAATTGGGAACTTAATTTCCAAAATTTCTAATCGGAAAATATAGATTTATAAACCAAAATTAAACCAAATGTAACCCTTTGAAAAATCATTTATCACTTTTTAAATACGTAAATTATTATCACTATTGAAAAAATCTAACGACGATAATATATTCAGGGAGCGATATTGTAACAAAAAATTAAATCAATATAGATAAATAATTGATCCAAACATAATCAAAGAACTAATCCATTCAATAGAAAAAGTATGACTGAATCTATAAACAGAATAAATTTTATGATTATTTGGAGAAGAAAACATTAATAATGAATTGAGAATGATAAAATAAAAGAATTTTAATAATTAAAAATCAAATACATAAATTAAAAATAACATCTAATGTGTAAGTTTATCCTTAACCCTATTTAAAAATTTAGCTATCTATACATATAATAGACAATAAAATCTCAAAAGAAACATAGAGCAAACGGTAGCCATGGAGAAAATTCTCTTCGTTCTTCATTCTGTGCTCCCACAATGGTACTGTTCTCCTTATTCTCCTCTGGCATATTTTTTTCTCTTTTACTTTTTTAATTTTTTTTATGAGATGCCCTCTCATGCATGAAGTAACCGAGCCCCTTCAATTCCCTCCGGGCCCACGTCCTCTCGTTCCCTTTTTGTGTAATTCCGTCTAAAACCCAAAAAGCCCATGACACTCAAGTCCAATAGCTCACGTCCAACGGAACTACATGCTCCGTTTCTTTTGGTCTCATGTCCAAGAATAACTGAAGCTGCTCCTTGTCTCACGTCCAATAGCCAATAGCTCCCTCCAGCTTGCGTCTCTCTTTGATGACTCATCTAACGTGCAACCCAAAGTGATATAAAGCTATTCCAATTCTTTTCACCTATATATGTTGCCATGCATTTTACTCCATGCGGCTGCCATCAAAATAAAATCAAATGTAAAAACCAAATAGTAAAGCTTCAAAAAAAAAAAAAATTTAAAATGTAATGCCCAATTGTAAATTATCTCTCACCCACCAATAATGCAATCTTTGAGATTTAAAATATTATAAAATCATGCTTAAATATATTTCAGTATGAATAAATATTAAATTCAATAATATAAATTATATGTTATTATTTCTATTCACATTTTAACATTTAATCTAATAATATAATATACTTTCGTGCACTCATCAATATCACAAGAAAGTAATCTCATATATTGTTGATCTAATCTAAAAGGAATTCTTTATATATACCAGGTAATTCCAAAAATGGTGGATCTTTTGAATTCTGAATTACTTGAGTGATACACTTAATTGACTTCAGCATCTGAGTATTCTTAAGTGTATCATGCCGAAGACTTCTTAACATTTATAGGTGAACGATTGTATTTGTGGTGATGGGATATGTCCTTAACAAATATGCTTCAAATGTGCTTTCTTAGAAATATAAAATATAATTCAAATTTTAAATAGACAGTCAATAGACGAAAATATTTATATAACTTTAAATTAATTATAATTTTTAAACTTTAAAAAATATGCCTATAATTTTTAAAAATTCAAATAATCATTATTTTTATGTTAAAAAATATTTTTTTAATTTATTTTTAAATAAATATAATATATTTAAAAATATTATAAATATATGATTATCAAACAATAAATAATATTTGAATAATAAAAAAATTATTTAAATCACGTTAGATGTATAAGTTTGCGGCCTACGTGGAACGGATTCTTTTTAATAGTCAAACAAGAAAAGAATCCGTTGCACTTAGGCCGCAATCGTCTGCATTTATCTTTAAGAAAATCTTCCATTACACTCGCCCTCTGAAACGAACAAGTAACGTCGCTCCACGTGCCAGAACTCATGGAACCTTGCGTTCTCTAATCCCACCTCAAAGTGCGAGAATAAAGAGTGCCAGTCGCATATTGCATATGGAAATGTTGTGTCGTCTGTGAGGCTCTCTCTCTCTCTCTCTGTTGAGCCTTCACCAACATGGCTAGGGTATCATCAGGATCGGTGGCGAGCTCGTCAATGGCGTCGAAGATTAAAGCCTACTCCTTGCCTCTTGTTCTCTTCGCTGCCGCTATGTTCTATCAGCTCTTTGTTATCTCCAAGTCCTTCCCTCCCACTCACTATGACGGTGAATCACTCCACTCACGCTCTCTCTCTCTCTCTCTCTCTCTCTCTCTCTCTCTCTCTCTCTTTCCACACACACACAAATAAATTTGTGTGATTGTTTTGCTATTTGTTATTTGCTTGTTTACTTGTTTCTTTGGTGGGCTGAATTGTAGTTCTTGGAATCGCGTGGTACAGTTCTATTGAAGAAGTGGAGGAGGCCTACGAGAAGCTTTCGTCCAAGTGGTAATATCTATAATTCCATTATTATTGTATCATGCAGCTATTTTTCCTTGATATTACGTTTTTCAAACGCCTTCCGTTTGGATAGATTATATGGTTTTCGATCAACGAAGTTGTCTGTTAAATTAACAATGTGGAGGAGAAGAGCACTTCTCTCATCCTCCCGCTTGCTAGAGCAGATCGTTGTATTAATATATGTGGAAAATATGTCTTTTTTTTTTTTTTTTTTTTTTTTTTAAGGTTATGATCAGGCACCTGGCGTAACTTTTTAATCACTGTGTTAGACGATTTTCCATTTACTAATTTTTTACAAAATAGTCATTCTTTTGACGAAAACAAATTTTAGAACGACCAAATGCTGCATAATATTTTCTTAATGTTGAGATAATTGCAGATTAAGAAGTACCTCGTCTAAAGAATGTTCAAATCATGTTTTCTTCCTTAAATTTTAAAAGTATACAAATAAATGATTTTCTAATTGGACAATTAATGATATTAGATTAATGCAAAATTTGGCATATATGATAAGCATACGAAGAACTTGTATGATTTCGGTTTTGTTTTTTACAAAATAAGATGATTTTACTAATGATCAATCAAAGAGAAAGAGGCCTAATCGAGGCACATGGATGTATAAAACGAAAACACTGAATGAGAGTGAGAAAAGAGCAGAAAAATCCTGGTAAGTGAAGCAAGAGGGTACATGCATGCTCTGCATTGAAATGTTTAGTTTCCTCTGTGCTGCACAGGATTGGGAGATGGATGCAATTTCCAACTTTCTCAGCCAGCTGTATTCTATGAGTTTTAGCAATTACACTGCGTATAAGATGATTTGGATCCACTCTGGGAATGGG
Source organism: Carya cathayensis (assembly GCA_011037825.1). NCBI lineage: Eukaryota > Viridiplantae > Streptophyta > Magnoliopsida > Fagales > Juglandaceae > Carya > Carya cathayensis. Next base: position 56,287 of record QGSO01001073.1, read on the forward strand.
AAAATCTCTGTTTGGTTTTTGTTCAAGGCTATGATGGGTCAGAATTTCAACCGTTTTCCTTGGAAGGATATATCTGAAGGAGTAAGGTGCCTCTCAAGATTGCTTTCTTTGGTTGGACAGCCTCCCTTGGGAAAATCCTCGCCATGGATAATCTAAGGAAGTGGTGGATTATTATTGTTAATTGCTGCTGTTGTATGTGTAAGAAGAATGGTTAATTCGTTGACCATTTGCTGCTTCATTGTGAGATGGCCAAGGCCTTATGGAATGTGATTTCAGTAGGCTCAAGTTTGCATGGGTGATGCCTAGGAGGGTAATGGATCATTTAGCCAGCTAGAGAGACCTCCAGTGTAACTTCCGAATCACTGCAACTTGGAAGATGGTTCCCCTATGCCTTATGCAGTGCATTTGGTTTGAGAGGAATGATCAGAGCTTTGAAGATAGGGAACATTCTCTAGAAGAAGTTAGAAGATTCTTTTTCAATATTTATATTTATGGGCTTCTGTTATTGATTTCAGTGGAGCTAGTTTTCATGATTTTCTTGATTCTTTTTCAAGCACTTAACTTCTTTTAGGTGTTTCCTTTTGTATACATCATGTGTACTTGGGCTGTGCCTATTCCATTTGTTCACTATACTCATTCTTTTACTTATTAAAAAAGGTAAGAATATATCCAATGGCATGGTGAAATTAAAACATAAGCCTCGAGTTACCTCCCCTCGTTAAGGATCTTCCCAATTGCCACCATCCAAACAAAGAAAGTGGCTCTTAATGGGCCTTGCTACTTCCTCTTCCATGGTAAAGTAACGTTGTCATGAGGGATTGGGGAAACAGCCCTCTCTTCAATATGCTCCATTGCATCTTATCTTCCCCTCCCAATCTAACTCAAAGAGAATTAAGTCTAGTGTAAAAGATAGTAAAGAGATCAGCCTCCCAATCCCATGCTGCTTGAACAAACACAACTTCCATTGAGAGGAGCAATTTGAAAGTTGTAAGTTGTTTGCTAGCAATGCATTCTTATCTTTAGAAATGTTAAAAAGAGATCTGAGAAAACCCTTCTAATAGGCTTGTTGCCAGACCATATGTCATCCCCAAACTTTATCCTAGTTCCGTTCCTACCTCATATTAGATATACCTGGAATATTGCCTCCAACCTCTTTTGGTGTTCTTCCTTGGCAATCTTGAAATTTAGATATACCTTGTAAGAGCACCAATCAAGCCACTTACTTTCCTTTTTCATCTCTATCACCTCCCTCCCCAGACTAGTTCTGGGATTCACATTACACCAAAGCCATTTTCCCAATAGAGCTTTATTGAATGTAATCAATATTCTTATTTTGGAATATGAGGAACACAATAGGGGTCTACTCATCGGATGAAATTTCCTCTGCTCCCCCTATGCACTACAAGAAGTCCCTATGAAAGTTTTCTCAGTAAGGTTAGTAAAGCCTATAGGGAGAGGAGTGCTCTTGATCAAGGTTACTCGGCTACCCTTTGATATCTTCCATACCACCAAAAGACAGTCCAGCTTGTCTATCTTATTGTCTTTAGATTGCCTTGGCCATAAAATGAGCTCCTAACAGGAGGCCTAAGTACGTCATCGACAAAGAAGACACTCGACAACTTAGGATGCATGCCAAGCTATTGACATCATCCACATTACCCAATAGCTCTGACTTGGCCAATTTAATATTCAACTTTAAACTGTTTCAGAACAAAGAGAAATGAATCTAATAGTTGTCTTGCTCTAATGAAATTGTTCCGAGGTTCTTTAGGTGAATTAAGTTGCATGAATTTGCATAGTACACACTAAGGAAGTTAGGAGATAAGAGGGAGAGGAATTATTGAAATAGAGAGCTCTTACGTTTGTACCTCTATTCTGCTTCTCCTCTCTTGCTAGCTGTAATGAGTATTATTGTTTATGTAATGCTGATTATTGGGATTTAACTAATTAATGCTATTTCACCATATTAAAATTAACATTTTTATCAAGGGATGAAACTCAGACTTTAATAAAAAGGAAAGTTGCGTAACATGTAAGTTGACAGTGGACTTCATAAAATGTTAAGCTGGTTGGAAGTGAGGGGTGTACCACTATAAAAAAAGTTAGACCATTCGTGATTCCTCAATTAATCAATATTTTTCAGAATTCACCCCTAGATGATTCATATATCACCATTGGGAGTATTAACATGGTCTAAACTTTTTATAAATGCATTTTATTATTATTTTATTTCAAAATCAACTATAGAAATAAGTAAGGACTCAAACCCGAACACACATACACTAACATGGTTAGCACTCGTTAGGACCTCTATGGCTTGACTTGCACACAGTTTTTTTCTTTCTTAGCTGACTTGCACACTTTCACATTTATTGAACTCTTAACAAATATTAATATTTTCATGCCCGTAGTCTGTGTCCCAGGATGTACTGTTCATTCAATATCCTCATGAAACCATACCAATTACATAATCAAAATAGCAACAGAATGGCTGTTGATCTTATCAATTTGATGAGAGTTTTAGAAATTGATTACTGAACAACTCATTTGCAAGATCTAAGGGTGCCAAATGTTCTTGTAATTGCTCTCAGGCTGATTTATTCTATTAGTATTTAGTGAGCTTCTATTCAAGGAAGTGGCTTTTTTTATTTATAGATTTTTTTAGTTCTTCGTACTACCACCTTTGTGATCCCATGGTATCATATAACTGGGATACCTAAGTTTTTTTATTTATAAAAAAAGGGATACCTAAGTTTTGTGGCATGGAAATCAAGTTATAACTATTGCCACTTGATTTGTTGAAGTTTGGAAAGGCTATTACAATAGTATCAATGTAGTTATAGCTTGTTTATCTGTGAGTAAAAGCATTCCTTCAAATAGGTGAAGATACGGTTTACCATGGTTGTGGTCATTTTTTGATAAATTTGTTACTATCTAGTAGAAAAAATTAATTTTTTATAGGTAGTGGGAAAAATAGATTAAAAATGCTACTAGCCTGATGTCTTAAAACCAGTGGGAGTTGGTGTAGATATGTGCTATGAAAAACTCAATGAGAAGCTTGTTAGTAGTATGGCTATATTCATTTATGTTATTCGGAATCGTGGTATTTACTACTATTGTAAGATTCAAACAATGTGGCGGTTTCAGGAATTCAGGCAAGGAGATTCCTAGTGCTACTGATTTTGTTAAGGTTTGTAACTTCCTCTTGTAAAGGTAGTATTTTTAATATTTTGTGCTATTGATCTGCGTCCCAGGAAATAATTCTCAGAGTAGATATGTCTATTCATTTGTTCCTTTGAAATTTTTTCTAAAGATTCTGCCTTCATAACTAAAAAATATTTTTAATTTTACTTCAATTTGGACTAAGTTGGTTTGATTTCTACGCTGTAACCTTATGATGTGTTAGCTTGTGTAAACTGTCAACCATTTGTTACAAATACAAATATGAACTTTATTAAAGAGTCTTCATGTCAAGCATTGTAATATATAACAGTGATCTAGAAATAGTAATTTTATAAAAATACAAGTGTACTTAACTATGGATTGGTAATGGAGCTGAATTTGTTTTCTTAATGTAGAAGCTGAATTTCATCCTGAATGCAATTTGGATGATATTTCTCAACTGTTTTATAACCGTAAAGGTCAATCTACTTCAAAATTTGTAGGTTCGATATGCTTACGAGTTGCTGTCAAATCCTTCATGGAAAAGGAACTATGACATATTTGGCATCGATGAGCAACTAGTGAGTAATAAGGCACTTGGCTTATTTGTCTGGGGCATTTAACATTTGCATCCTGCCCTTCTTCTCTAACTCTGTGAGTAGAATTGCATTCATCAATTAAATGGCTTGTTTTCTTGGGCTGTAGCATGTTGTTGAAAAGTTCAAAGGGCAATATGCTGGTGAAAGTTATTCAAAAGTAGAACTTCCTCTGTTAGATGCTGCTCCTGGTTAGTTTTTTTTTAATTTTCATTACCTTATTTGAGTAAATATGTCTTATAAAGTTGGTTATGGGAAATTGGGTTATTATTATTTTACCCTTGTCTTTTTATTAGAGACTGAAGATCTTACCCTTAATGTCATTGCCTCCAAAGATTTTCAGTTGATTTTACAGAATGCTGACCCTTGGCTGTTTCAGGTACTAGTAATAGCTACAGATGTTCAGATGTTATGAATATTATATTTGGTGGGCATCTCTTTTTTTGCTTTTATCTTTTTCTCTCCCAGAAATGCACATCTAATAATAAAGAAAAATACCTTCATGGAATTAAATCAGCTCAATAACCCTATTTTCACTTATTTTCTTCTAATAAATAATATTTTGTTAAGAAATACTAAGGAGTATCCTTGCTCTTTATCTTAATTGCTGGGTTAGTTTCCCCTTTTCTTTTCAATGTCTAAGCAAAATGGGCATACCACATGCTGGTGCCTGAATGTGTAGAATTTCGCTGTAATTAATGAATTGTGTTGGTATGTACTCTGTTTTTATATAATCTTTTTTTCCTTTAATGATACATACTGACTCCTAGTGAATGCCTATTGAAATTGGTGTAGTTGTTTTCATTTGGGAGCAAACGCTGCGCACAGTTTTCGGTTGTTTGGAAAAGGATTGGTATGTTCTTTCTTCTGCAAGTATGGGATGCAAATTACCCTATCTGCATATGAGTAAATTTTGTTGTGATAAGAAGTGAATTGTTTTTCTGTCCTGTTTATGTACTCTAATCAGTGAACCCTGCAAACTACATGGTGTTGGCTGCAAATTCCCTTTGTACCTTGTCTCATATTACCTGTCTAAATTCTATCGCCAAACTGCATCATTTCAGGTGTTTTGGTTCTTCTTACTAATTTGCATATTAGATATGCATTACTCCAACCACCTTTTTGTGGATTCCATTTCTTTTTATTTTATTTTTTTATTATTGGAGCTTGCTTCTTCCCCAAAGATTTCTTGGTCATCTCTATTATCATCTGTTGTATGTATCTTGACTTGTATATGAACTTTGTTTGTTAAATTGTTAATTTTCTAGTTTGTTAGTTATACAATCTAGTACTGGGTAATAAAGCATTTATTTATTTTTTGACAAGTAAGAAGATATTTTATTGATATGAAGATAGACATAACCCAGGTACACTAGAAGTACACATGCGAATACACCTATTTAGGAATTAGAAACAGTTACAAGGAAGTCATGGAAGCTGAGACCATTCAAATCTAGAGGTAATAAAGCATTTATTAGGATAAATATGTACGGAATTTAATAGTTATTAGGACTCAAACATAGTTGTATTTGAGAAAATTAGGTGTTGGTGTTTAGCATGATGGAACTTGAAGATTGGTAGTAGCTGCCAACGGTTTTGAGTTGCGTTATTACCTGTCCAACTAAGTCCAGTAATCTGCAATTGGATTTGATGTTTGAATTGTACACTTATTATTCTTGGAAGCATTTGATGTCTGTAAAGTAGTTTCTTGGTTACCTTTGCTCGCTTCTTATTAATAAATGACATTTTCCATTAGCTTGTGCTTGTTTCTATTTAAAGCATTTTCTAGAATTAATTTGTGTTTTCTGGTGTTTGGTGTGTGGCGAAATTTGCAGGGAATGAAAAAAGAGGCAGGATACTTACGTTGCCTCTCTCAAGCTTTACTAAATGTGTATATGCTTCGATTACAGTAAAACAACCAAACTACCCCTTAACAAATCTCATTTTTTTTATAAGTTAGAAAGCGCTTTTTATTAGTACGAATGAAATAGGCAAAGCCCATGTACTCGGAGTATGCAAAAGAAACACCTAAATACATTCTAAGAACCAGAAAGCGACAATTGAAAATCGTGAGCACTAGCTCAATTAAGCACTGAAGCACAACCAAAGCAGTAAGTTGTGCACAAAAAAATTTCGAAATTCCTCTAAAGTGTGCTCCTTATCATTAAAACACCGATCATTTCTTTCCATCCAGATACACCACGTAAGGCACAAAGGGACCATTCTCCAAACTGCAGCAACCTGAGAACAACTGTGAAGACCATTCCAACTAGCTAGAAGGTCCACCACCCTCAAAAGGCATCACCCAAGCCATACTAGTTCTACAAGAAATTTCATCCCACGGTGCCCTTGCCACCTTGCAATGCAGAAGTAAATGATCTGTACCCATGCTTCTGACACATATAACACCAGTCTATAACAATGAGACTGTGCTTCCTCAAATTGTCCGTCGCCAGGATTTTCCCCACAGAGGCAGTCCATATGAAGAAAGCAACTTTGGAAGGCACACGAGACCTCCAAATACACTTCCAAGGAAAAGAAAAACACTTCTGAGATGTCAAAAGCTTAGAATACAATCGAACTGTAAACTTATTTCTCCCTTTGGTATGCCGTTCTTTACTTATAAAAAAAAAACCTATTGCTCCCTTTGGGCCTCCACAACATCCTATCCCCATCATTCCTACCAAGCCTCAAAGAATATAAAAACTGAAAAAAGCTAAAACTTCATCAATTTCCCAATCATATACAGCTCTAATAAAAGAAACATTCCACTGGTAAGAACAGTTAGAAAGGACTAACAGATTCGACACGGAGGCATAATGATAAGAAGCGAGATGATTGATGGCCTGAAACACCCTATTGAGTGCGTTTACCACACCAAATGTCAAGCCAAAATCACATCCTAGAACTGTATCCAACTGCATAGCTAACTTGGCTTGCAAAACTCTCGCAACCCTTTCTAATGAATTTCCATAGACCCACGTCATATGCCCCCCTTTCCTCATTAGAACACTAAGCCCCCAAGCACTTCTATATTTACAATCAATAACCTCCCTCCAAAGTGACTCCCCTTCTGATTCATATCAACATAACCCGCCAACAAGGCTTTATTAAATATCCTCAAATTACAAACCCCCAAACCTCCATAAGAAATGGGAGAGCAAACTTTATTCCAACTAACCAGATGGAACTTAATTTCCTCCCCATTCCATCCCATAAGAAAGCATGAAATAACCTCTCAATCCAGTTAGCCACCCTTGCAAGCAAAGGATTTAATGATAGAAAATAAGTTGGAAGATTGAAAAAAGTGCTCTTGATTAAGGTAATTCTACCCCGTTTTAATGGATACATCCGTTTCCACCTAGCCAACCTTTTCTCAGCATCCCCATCCCAAATAACTTTAGCCTTAAAAGGCGCCCCCAATGGAAGGACCAAATATTTCATGGGCAAGGAAGCAACTTTACAACCCAAAAAACTCGCCAAGCTATTAATGTTTTGCACCACCCCCACTGTAACCATCTCAGACTTTCCAAGATTTACCTTGAGACCTGAAACAATTTCAAAACATAATAGCAATGCCCTTAAAGCTTGAATTTGGCCACAATCCACATTGCAGAAAAAGAAGAGTATCATATATGCAAATAGTAGATGAGAAAGTATGGTAGAACCATTATTAGCGTTTCCCACCAAAAAACTGAAAATAAATCCTCCCTCAACGGCGGCCTCCACCATCCGACAAAGCGCCTCCATGATAATAACAAAGAGGAGGAGAAAGAAAAGGAAGGGGGGGGGGGGGGGNGGGGGGGGGGGGGGGGGGGGAACAAACCAGCAGGGTTGCCATTAACCAACACTAAGACCTGAGTAATAGATGCAATGCCTAATCCACAAATGACATTTCCCCCCAAAGCCACATCTCCCAAGCATATAAAAGAGGAATTTCCAATTCACATGATCATATGCCTTGTCCATGTTAAGCTTACAAAGAATACCAGGAACTCCCTCCCTCATTCTACTATCCAAGCATTCATTGGCAATGAAAACTGAATCAAGGACTTGTCTCCCCCGAACAAAGACTTTTTTTTTTTTTTTCTCCATAACCGTGCTCATATGGTTAGCAAGAAGCTTCAAAATTATCTTGTAAACCCCACTCATGAGACTAATAGGACGGGAATCCTTTGCCTTTGAAGCCCCAGGTTTCTTTGGGATGAGAGCAATAAAAGTTGCATTGAGGCATTTTCAGAATAGAACTTCTGAAAGACCCATATCACATCTTCTTTCACAATATCCCCCAACAAGCTTTGAAAAATGCCATAGAAAAACCATCAGGACTAGGAGCTTTGTCTTTTGTCATCCAACTAATCACATGATGAACCTCATCTTCGTCAAAAATTCTTTCCAATCATCTTTCACTTTGAGGATCTAAAGACTCAAAAGCCAAACCATCTAGATTTGACCTCCAAGTAGCTGGTTCGATGAGAAGACTTTCATAATATTGCACAATATGATCATGAATCTTAGGTAGAAAGGAAATCACACAATTATCTGAATGAAGAATCTCAATAGCATTACTTCGCCAATGTGAATAAGCCACTCTATGAAAACACTTAGTGCATTTAACCCCCTCTTTCAACCAAAGAGCCCTTGACTTTTACCGCCAAGAAATCTCCTCCATCAATAGCACCCTCTCAAGTTCAGCCACCACCGAACGTTTCCTCAACAAAACCTCCTAAGAAGGAACCCCATTCTCCTCCCGAACCTCCAAGTCATTCAGCTCTTCCATAAGGGAATTCTTATGGTTGTCAACATTCTCAAAAACTTAAAGGCTTTGAGCTTGCCGGCTAGAATAAAACTAGGAGTGCCCATGAAGTGATAAGAATACTACCAAAATCTCTCACCTTATCAACAAAGCCATCAGCTCCTAACCACATATTTTCAAACTTAAGTACTTGTGACCCCCATGAATACCTCCATAATCCAACAAGATAGGGAAGTGATCTGAACATATACAGAAGACAATCTCTTTTGACACAACTCTAGGTAATAAACCTCCCAAGAAGGAAAAACAATAAATCTATCCAATCTCGATCAACCCCAACTATTGAACCATGTGAACACACCCCCAACAAGGGGGAGATCCAAATGAATCTCCATTACTAAAGTATTATTTCAACCCCACCAAACTCTTCTAGCATTTCCTCTCAAGCTAGAGCATACATATCATATATGCACAGCTTAGAGAAAATAAACTCGTAATGGATAGGACTTTGTAAACATTTCAACTGGTCTCTCTAATGAGTACTTATAAGTGGTGCAACCATGTTAGTTCACTACCAGTATATACCATTGCCCTTTATATTCTGCTCTAGCACTAGACCACATCACCATTATTTGTTTCTTATTTTTGTAAGCAACTAGGTTATCTCCTAAGATTTTACAGTATCATGTAGTAAACTGTCTATCTGAGGGAGACCCTACACAAAGCAAAGCGATTCCCACTATGGTCAGATTTCAACTAGGAACTACTATACAGCAAACTCATATTTGGGTTTTAGGACGATAAGAAATTGAACAACATCCACATCTTCATGTCATTTCTCCACAGTTTCAAGTCAACGGAGTGGCTAATACATGTTCTTCTCCTCATAGGGGGCTACAAGGCCCACAACCTGATTGTAGTATTGTCCACATGTTGATCACTTTGCTCAAATCCAAATAATTGTTTGAGCACCTTCTAAAATCTAAGCGATATTCGCAGAACCAGAATACATATGTTGGAGATGATCCCAAATTTCATAGCAGCAGTAGGAAGATAAATTTATGAGGATCAAATGTGAAGCTCATACTGCTTAAGAGAGATAATGTAATTATCTTCCTATTCTCAATGGCTAGGCTTTCCTGCTGTTAAGTGGTGATAAAAACCTTTTCCTTCGAAAAATATTTTCATTGATCGTGCCCAAGAAACGTAGTTCTTCTCATTCAGTTGCATAGAAGTCATAGGAGCATTTGCTAGAGTTGTCAACGTAATGATATCCAATTTAGTGGCTATAGGATATAACTAAGTCATGAACAAATGCAATGACATCAACAAGTAATCTATAACATTTTGAATCATGGGCTTACACAATGCTACCAGCAACCAATGGAAACACTAGTCTGTGCCAAAAGTAGTGAAAACTGCACAAAACCAATTGAAAATACCAAAAAATAATCTGGACCAGCTGAAGAATATAGAAAACCGGCCCAAACTTCACTGAAATCATATGTGAACTGGCCAATAGGGGTGACTGAGTGAGGGTCAATGCAACAGATATCAGGTTGACCGGAATGTATCTCTAGCTGATCCAAAGACCCAGATGGATGTTGGATTTGAGCTGTATTGGACTGACCTGAATCTGGTTTGTGTTGGACCAAATATTTTGAAATGGGAAGGACTAAGATCCTTGTGTAATTAGGCAGGAACCACTATACTTAAATGGGTTGGACTGAGATTTGCCTTGAATTGGGTTGGATCAAGGATGCTGATAAGGAAACACCAAACACCACAACCAAACCAAGGCCTTCCCCTTTGAAACGTGCTGAAAATTCTCTGGTGATTTTCACAACTAGCCAGCAACAACCTAGATGATAACAGGTTATTTCATTAATACACAGCTTGCCACCAAAACAATCAACCATCATAGAGACCATAGACCGCCACAAAGGCCGACCACAAGAACTTAATATTAATACTATCCATTGGAGGATAAGGAGCTGTCGGGGTTATTTCAGGTGAGGAGTTGGAGAGAGAAAAAGGGGTGGTGGCTGAATTGGAAAAGCACTCTAATGGAGGAAATTTCTTGGAGGCAGAAATCTCGGGTTCTCTAGTTGAAGGAAGGTGATAAGTGTACAAAATTCTTTCACCAAATTGCAAATTCTCATAGAAGGAATAATGCTATTGAAGTTATTCAAGACGGTGAGAACATTCTTTTGAATCAAGTGGCCATCAAGGAGCATGCTGTCAATTTTTATGAGAAGATGTTCAGGGAAGAATGCTCGTGGAGACCAAAGTTAGATGGTTTGTTTTTTGATTCTATTGACCAAGTAAGTGTAGAATGGATGGAGAGAGATTTTGAAGAAGATGAGGTACTTGATGTGGTTAAAGGAAAAGGAATGGCAAAGGACAAGGCTCTGGGCCCGGACTGTTTTTCTATGGCTTTCTTCCAAGCTTGTTGGGGCGTTGTGCGGGAAGATATTATGATGGTTTTTCTTGAATTTCATTCTTTTATGAAATTTGAGAAAAGTTTCAATGCTACTTTTATAGTTCTGATCCCTAAAATGGTGGGGGCTACAGAAATGCGGGATTTTCGGCCAATTAGTTTGGTTAATGGGGTGTATAAGATAATATCAAAGATGCTTGCTAATCATATGAGTGTGGTGATGGAAAAGATTATTTTGAAGTCCCATAATGCTTTTGTGAGTTTGTGAGGTGGAGAAAAATTCTTGACACAGTCTTAAAAGCTATCAAATTTTGGATAGTCAAATTAAAATGGGTGAGTGTGGAGTTTTGATTAAATTGGAAATGGAAAAGGTGTTTGACCATGTTAGTTGGGAGTTTCTATTGTATTTACTTGGGAAATATGGTGTTGGAGAAAAGTGGTGTTTGTGGATCAAGCATTGTATTTCAACACCGAGATTTTCCATTTTGGTGAATAGCAACCCGGTTGATTTCTTTAACTATAGACATGGATTGAGACAAGGAGATCTGCTATCTCCTTTCCCTTTTGTTCTTCTCATGGATGCTATGAGCAGAATGATTGAATCGGTGGTGGAAGAAAGCTTTTTGTCGGGTTTTGGGGTGGGAAATAACTCTTGGAGTAGCTTAAAAGTCTCATATCTCCTTTTTGCTGACGACACTTTAATTTTTAGTGAGGCCAATCAAGAACACCTTCGGTCTTTGAGAGCTCTTTTGTTATGTTTTGAAGTTGTTTCGGGCCTTAGAATTAATTTAGCCAGGTCTGAAATTGTTCCAGTGGGCTTCATTTCGAATATTTCAGATTTGGCTAATATTTTGGGCTGTAAGATATCTTTGTTGCCATTGAGGTATCTTGGTCTTCCCTTAGGTGCCCCTCACTGATCTGTTATGATATGAGATGGGGTGATAGAGAAGATTGAGAGGAGGTTAGCTGGTTAGAAAAAGTTAATTTTGTCTAAAGGGGGTAGAATTACATTGATAAAGAGTAGTTATCTAATCTCCCTACATATTTTCTTTCTCTCGACTGGGGTAGCAACTACAATTGAGAAGAGAATTTCTTGTGTGTGTGTTGTGCCTGCCCCCGCAAGCGGGGAAGGGGGGGGGGTGGTGTTGGGTGTTAAGGGAGGTGTTAAAGGGAGGAAATGAAGTTTCTAGTGGAGGTTTTGGAGTGCCAAATTTGAGGCTCTTTAACAAATCTCTTCTTGGGAAATGGTTATGGAGATATCATATAGAAAGGGATGCATTATGGAAAAATGTGATAGATGTTAAATACGGGAGAAAGTGGGGGAGTTAGTGTTCTAATGAAGTAAGAGGAGCGTATGGGGTGAGATTGTGGAAGTCCATTTGGATGGGTCGGGGGGAGTTCATTAATCATGTTAAATTTAAGGTGGGGGATGGATCAAGGATACGTCTTTGGCATGACATTTGGCGTGGTGATTCAGTCCTTAAGATTGTGTTCCCTTCTCTCTTTAGGGTCGTGAGGGACCAAGATGCTGCAGTGGCTAATTCCTTTTCTTTTTTGAGTAATAGTCCTCAATGGAATGTTGATTTTGTGAGAAATGTGCATGAGTAGGAACTAGGAAGTGAATGTAATCTCTGATTTTTTTGGAAGATTATATGAGTTGAAGATTGTTCAAGGTAGGACCGTAGGATAACTTGCTGTGGATTCATGCAGGGAAGTCCAGACTTTCGGTTCGTTCCTATTACAAGGCGTTAACCTGCCAAGGTGTTTGTGATTACCCCTGGAAAAGCATATGGAAAGTTAAGGTGCCTAGCAAGATGGCCTTCTTCTGTTGGCTGGTGTTTCTTGATAAAATTCTGATGAGGGAAATTTTACTGAAGCGTGGATTTTGCGTCGTAGATTGGTGTTCCATGTGCGAGAAAGATGGTGAATCAGTAAACCACCTTTTTCTTCATTGTGAGGTGACAAAGCTTTTGTGGAACGAAATTTTTGGTAGAATGGGTATTGCTTGGGTGAAGACTAAGCAGGTGGTGGATCTACTTGCTTGTTGGAGAGATGTAGAGGGGAGACAACGTATTGCTGCCATTTGGAAGATGATTCCTTTGTGCTTGATGTGTTGTTGATAGCTATAAAGGAATGGGAGGTGTTTTGAAGACAGAGAACGTTTGATGGTAGAAATTAGGAAATTTTTCTTTAATACTTTATGTTTGTGGGCCAAGGCTATTGTAATGAATGGTGAAGAATTTCTGGATTTGCTTTAGTCTTTTTTGTCATTTTAGCTAGTGTATGTAGGTATTTCCTTTTGTATACTCTTGTGTACTTGAGCTATACCGATTCTTGGTAATAAATCTCTTATTAATTATCAAAAAAAAAAAAAAAATACCACAAGTGTTGCTTCACACTCACATCACGGCAGACACACTCAAAGTTCTGCTAGCGACACTACAACCACTGGCAATAATAGAACATATGGTGGTAATGACAGCGACATCCTACCACTGATAATAGTGATCTTGATGCCTTCGACATCATGGACATTGAGCTCTGTGGATCACTACTTCACACAACAAAAAAAGAAGAAGAAGAAGAAGAAGAAGAAGAAGAAGAAGAAGAAGTGGGTGAGTGACAGGAAAAACAGGGAAAAAAGAAAAGAAACAAGGAGAGTCAAGAGGCCAAGAATATATGCCTTGATATGATGTAGTGAGATTTGTATGGATAGCTATTTTTTAAATATTAACTTTTGGCATACCATATTTGAATAGAGTGGTGTGTAGTGGAACTATGAGTAAAGGGTGACTAGAACCCCTGTTCTGGAGTAAAATAAAACATGAAAACTTTGAGCTCCTAAGCAGTGAGAATATCACAGGGCTGACTATATGGTTGACGCCATGCATCCATGGTTTATACGGTATTATTTACATCACCGATTTTTCTCCCATTTACATCAGGATTTTGTGAGATTCCTTAAGTTTGCTTTTAGATCAATGGAAATTTTGAGGAGTGCCCTCCTTTCTTCAGCAGATGTACACATTCTAGTGTATATAAAATAAGTTAATGGGTTGTTTTGAAGTAACATTACCATACTTCTAACACAAAGTTTCATGTCTTGACCATATCTTCATCTTTCCACCCTTTCAAGGATAAGAGAAAGGACTTCCATAGGACAAATAAAATATCCGAAAAATTCAAAAACAAGTTATACATATGTTAAGATAATATATTTAAGATTGATTGATCTCTTCCTTGAAATAAGATAATATACTTAACATGGATTGATATCTTCCTTGATTACTTTTTTGTCAGTTATATGTCATTGGTAAATATATATTACTTTCTCAACTATGCACTTTATATTTTTCCATTTTTAATTAAATAGGTTTTAAGTTTGCTACGTTCAATGAATAAGAACACTAAATTAGTTCATTTAGTAATTTCCTGTCTTTTGTGTGATCAGTATGAATTAGAGGCAGTATCATATAAAACACTCTTGTCATTTTGTGATTATTTTGTTTTCATGCTCCTATGTCCAGTTGCTTTGCTGGATGGAGTAGCAAATACTGGTGTGGTGGAACTTGGTGATGTTCAACTTGCAGCTTACCTTGCTGAGAAAAAACCAACAGGGCAACCTTTCTTTAGGAATGGTGAGTGCTACATCATTGAACATCTTAGTAAGCCACAATGAATTTATTTTTATTTTTCCTTATAAGAGAAAATAATAAATGTTTTATTGATGTAGTCCTTTTGTGCCATCCGTCGGTCCTCTATGTAGATCTTCAATTATGAAAATCATTTTTACACTGAACTTATTGGATTTTCCATGTTTTCCTTCATTGTTTTGTTCTCTGACACCATTCTCTTACATCTAAAGGTCGATTAAAAATGATAAATGCATTATGTTAAAAATCATATGGAAGGGAAAAATCCATGGCATCTTGTTAGCTATATAGAATGGAATCGTCAGCAGATGGATGATAAATTTATTAGAATTATGTAGTGTTTCCGGTAAAGCGTTTTGATTATGTCCAAGCACTCTATAATTTTGTTGTTTCTAAGCTGTTAGTAATGTACACAGGCCTTCCTTCACTTGTTGCTCTGCCTCAAGGTTGTAAAACTGCAGATTGTCTTATAAGGTGAGTTTTGGTTTATATAAGAGCAATGTCCAGTATCTTTATATTGGGTGCTTGTTGCACTCCGAAAGGTCATGTTTCTACTAGATATTATGAGGGATTGACATCGATAGATATCTTCTTTCTAGGTTTGAAGGGGAGCTTTCTGTAGATGCAGTTACAGATTGGGTTGCAACAATGGTACTTGGTTTACCACGAATTCTCTACTACACGAGGGAAACCTTGGTAATTTGTAGGATATCTCTGATGTCCATATCTCGTTCTTCGTAATGTTGTTTCTTTCAAATATTTCTTTTTTTCATGGATGTGTTTTAGTGCAGCATTGATGTTAACTTAGAGAATTTGAAAGAACTGTGGTATTAGAAGTTACAGAAATGAACTCAAATGTCTTTTAAGAAAAGGCCATCCCTTGGATCTTTGCATTTTCATCTTGGCCTGGCTAATAGTTTCACCTTTCCCCTATTTTGCATCAGATGGTATCTACTTCTCGCAAGTGAGTGTTAAGACAGTCTTGAGTGAGGGGGAAGTTATATAATTTCATGGTTTTTAAGTTGTGATTTCTCTTGAATTTTTTTTTAATTAATCCTTTATGGTATGCCACATTAAGAAATTACAATCTGCATGGATATATATGCTCTGTGGTCTTTATGTATATATATCGTTTTATTTATCTAGGTAGTTGTGGTAAAACTACCTACATAAAGGAGGTCTAATGAAAGGCATTGCTCAATCTTTTTAAGGTTGAGCAGGCTCTTCCATTTTGATATTTACTTTCTGCGATTTCTAGTCTTAAGTTATATGGATTGTTGTGAAATCATATACCAGGTTGATTATATAAACTTTGAAGTTATTGCTTTACTTTGATGTAAGAGTTTCTTAGGTTCAATAACCATGAATTTTGCATAGTGTTAGGGTTTGATGTGGATAGGTCACAGAGTGGTGAATGCTTGATAAAAGAGAGTAGTGGGGATGTATACGTTTTTTTTTTCATGGACAATAATGACAGGACTGTGCATATTAATTTAATGGGACCTAGGCCTTTCTCATTTGTGTTAATAGAAGTCTGGAACCGATTTCAGTTTAGAGGTCTTATCCAAGAGATAACATAATGAAAGATATGCATCAAACACTTTATTTTCTATTATAATTTTTTTAATTAAAATATATATGGGCACACACTGACATCACCATTCAAGTTCAATAAAAAATAATGCAGCTATACTAATTCAAACGAAATTTGGAAGTTACCTGCATTTACTATTTATCAATATTTTCGCAAACTTATATATAAGTTATGTTGCCGCAAGCTAAATTGAGTGAGGCACCATCAATCCTGATAGATTCGGCTTTAGTATAGCTTATCCTTATTATTTTTCAGATGAAGTAACAAGAAAGAAGAGAAACCTAAGCAATCATATCTATTGATGACCACGGCATAAATCTACTAAAGGAAGCAAATAATGGACTTGAAATATAATTACGCCCATACATTAAAAATCAAAGTCCATTGCCTGTGGCCTATTAATAGAGTCTGTACACAAAATATTTTTTACATCCCAAAATATGCTCAATTTTGGATAAATTAGAGCTCATCATCTTACTGGCTTGATGAAATCTAATGACTATGTTGCAGGTGAACCTATTATAGAGTTCAATTGGGAATCATGTGGAATCACAATTGTAATAAGTGATCTTTTGTTCTTGAGCTGTGTAACACCCCACATGTAGGGCGGTGAATAATGGCTTGGTAAATGAGTTCTTAGATTGCTTGGGAGGGAGATATTTTTGACATATATAATTCATTTTTGACCTGTCCTTTGGTAGTATGAAGCCTAGATGTGGTTTGAACCTTTTTTGATTCATTTCAAATTATATGAAAGCCAATATCAGCCGGGAATGTACCACAATAGAATGACCTATCAAAGACATCAGGCATACAAGTGGGGGCGATTCCAACACATGGTTGGGTGGCGAATAATTTTCTCATTACCTTGAATAGAGAACTTGGCATTTATAATGATTCTTTGGAGGCTCCAATTGTATCCTTGATTACTAGAGAATTAGCCTAGATTTCGCTTGGACTTCCCTTTGTCGTTACAAGTTTTGCTCTTTTTATCTAGCCTCTTGTAATTCGCATTCCCCATTTTCCCCTATAAATCTGCATTAGGCATTTTAGAAGTTAGACTTATAAAAAAAATGTTATCATTATGGAAAAGAGGGAAATTTCAGTTGACCCCCCCAACCCCCCCCCCCCCGCCCCATGATTTGTAATGATTGTAATTAGGCACCTATGATATTTTTAAAGAAAGAACCCGCTGTGCTATGAAATACTTTCAATCTGCATCTGTACAAGAACGAGATACTATTTTTGTTTTCTTCTCTTTCTTGAAACCAAATTTCTCTAAAAAAGGTTTAGCATGTAGCAGTAGATCTTCTATACAAAGGAGACCCTGCATAATCAACATTTGAAAAGGCTTCCATTATGAGATGTCTTTTTGGCCTATATATCAATACATGACCATAAGCTTGTATTGGATAGCGAATTTAACTTCATTGTATACACCCATTTACATTCATAGCTTTTCTCCACATTGGATTATTGAATTTCCTAGGCAAGAAGACCAAGAAGTTAGTGGGGTAAAACAATAGAATGAAGTAGATAAGGCATGCCAGGAAACAGACCGACTAATAGGCTGTTGTGTGACACAAAAATGAACACTTTTATGAGAGCAATAGGTCGTAATTTGAAGCACTTGGTAAATCTGGATCTGAAGAGAGAGATAAAGATGGTGGAGGAACTGGTGCTAGTGGCCTTGGGTGAGAAGAATAAACATGCAAGGGAACTATGGAAGATGCTAGCGAAGGGTGGAATGGTGTAGGATCAGATGGTGATGGTAGAAGAGTAAGGGTTAAGGGATGATGACGCTACAAGATCACATTCACTACTATGGCAAAAAATAGGCTAATATCAATACCAGTGAAGCATTGTCGAAGAGCAAAATTGTAGTACCAATGTCACTCTGGGTTTGAGAGTAACCAAGAGATACATTTTGTAGTACGTTCATCCTGTTTATCAAAACCAGGGCCTTGGTGTTGAGCATAATAAATACCCCCAAACATCTTTGGTGAAATAGAAAAGGAAATCTAGGCCAAAAACAGAAAGTGAGAGACTTCATCTAGAATTGAGGAAGGCATGCTGTTAATAAGGTGGCAAGTCAGGACCGACTTACTTTAGAATCAGCCATGCATGTGAGTATGTAATAAATGGTGAATTTTTCTTCTAGCAACACTGTTCTATTGTGGGGTGTGAGTATATTAGATTTGATGAAGAATGCCATATTACTTATGTTAGTAGCAATGGAAGTGGGTTAGTATTTGCTAGCATTCTCTGAATGCAAGATTTGAATTGTGTCTAAATTTGATTTTATTCTGTGTGAAACATTTCTAATATGGAAAAGTACCCACATCTGGCCTTCATGACTACCATATCATACAAGAATGATCATCCAAAAATGTCACAAAAATGATATCTAATTGATTATCAAATTGTAGTAGAAAAGACACGGTAGTATTAACTAATTTGACACACTTCAAAAGGGAAACAAGATACATTTACAATATTCCTAATCCGATATTCCAAGTAGAGGGAGGGATGACGAAGACAACAATGCCATTCATAAGAGGATGTGTGTGCACATATGGGTTAAGGCTGCAAGATAATATAGGCGCAACATTCATCACCTGTACCAATCTTCCAGTCTTGAGATTCTGAAAGATGAATAGGGAAAAAGCATGCTGAACATTGACAAGTTTAGGTAATCTTACTAATAGGCCACAAACTCAATGGAAAGCCACTGACGCATAAAACAGATGATGAAGACATAGAATCACTGAGTTTAGTGAATGCAATGCCTTCAATTTTAGCGATATAACTATTATAATGAGTAACGTCTTTCGAAGATTCCTTATGATGTAAATTAAATAAGGTTCTAGTAAAAAGTCATGGAGGAAGAGGAAGAAGACGTGGATGGAGTAATTGATGAAGCAGGAGTAGCAATGGAAGATGAAGTGGCCTGTTTGCGAGACAATTATTGAGCATATTTGCCCCTTCATAAAAGCGATCAAGCTGAATCTGGAGGTGGGCTAGAGCAAAATGATGGTGAGGCATTATCCTCACAAATGGCCATGCTAAGCAGGGCCAGATGTTCTTCCATGCAATATGGTTACAAATATTTGCCCCTTTTCTACTTCTTAGTTTTGAAGCTGTCTCGGGCTTGAGAGTTAATCTCTCAAAGTCTGAACTGGTGGGGTCTGTCCCTGGTGCGGAGACTTTAGCCTCTTTATTCGGATGTAAGGTATCATCTTTACCCCTGAAGATGATGGCTAAAAAGGTCAATACACAAAAATCTCAATCATCCTTGGGAGGATGAACGTGTGCATGCTTACCACTTGACAAGTGGTGCGTGTATATGTGTTGACCAAACCTTCTCATTTCCTCTTCCTCTTCCAAGGTCTCTTCCTCTTCCTTGGACTCGGGTGGCGTGTGTATTGGTTCCCTAGGCAACTTTTCCTCTCCTCTAGACACTTGGGTGGTGTGTGTGTTGGGAGAGTGGCATGCATGTATGTGGCCAAACCTAGGGACTAGGTTTTTGCCTTGTCCCAATGTGCCTCTTCCAATCCTAATCATCTGTTCTTTCTAGAAACTCCCATCTTGAATGAATGTGACACTTGGCAAAGAAGTTGTTGGATCTTTCTAGGATGGGCATGCATCTTACCTTGGCCGAAACCCTAATCCTCTTAGTGAGACATGCCTTAGCCCCTTGAGCTCCCTTTGGCTGAACCCTAGAGCCTCTTAGAACCTCATGCGTCTGATTTTCACCTTCCCTAGGCGCCCCATATCATTGCATCTTCTAAGAACTCACACAGAAGTGCATGGGTGTGGTGTCTGACTCTTAGGGTTCCAAAACCCTCTTCTCTCTCTCCCCCTTCTTCCACTTTTATGTCCAGGTTCAATGTACCCTAGATGTTGGTTTGCATGTTGGCCATGTGGCATCAATGTGCTAACCAAGGAGCCTCTTCCCTAGGTTCCTAATGATGGGGATTGTAGGGAAAGCTAAAAGCTTTTTTCCTCTTCCAAGTAGACACCTCCCATGCCAAAACCCCAATTAGGGTTTTCTCTAAGCCCAAGGCCCTTAGTGGCCGACTTTCACTAGCCAATGATGGGCCTCTTAGTGGGCTTGGGCGTCTCTTCTCTAAGATGGGCAAGGCCCTTGTTGCTTTCTATGTTCTCTACATGCCAAAACTTGGACAGATAACTAAGTGGGCCAAGACTAAACATAACGAAAGTAATAGACGAGGACTTGGCTAAGTTCGGGTTATCACACAGATTGACCCAAATAAATGGGTTTGGTGATGGGTTAAGCCATGTAAGTGTAAATATGAACCAATGATATACCAGCTATGGATATGGATTCCCTTGCCAAGAAAGCTATCATTCTGAATAGGAAGGAACTTTTAATTCATATTTACAAGATATCCAAGCCGAGCAACCAAACACACTCCTTTCTTCAACTCCATCAATGAAAAATTGCTACCAAGCATCTTCAACCACTAAGAACTCAATAGCTAGCACAGGAGGGGGGAACCAACAACAGCCAACTGCACCAGTCAGCGATGGAAATGACCAAAAACATCATTTACACCCACGGTGAGACCATGAAACCATCACTAGCAACATTGATGCCATGTGAAGTTATGGTTCAAAGAGAAAGAAGATGAAATGGAGAAGAGCAAAAATGCTGGGTATTTCTAAATCTTTTCAACCCTCATGGGGTATGTTTAACACAATTATGCCCTCTAAAACTGTGTTTGTGTTCAACCATGAGGCTGTTGCTCAAGCCCTTTTGGTGCATGAAACATCTCAGGAAGGCCCTCCTCATTTTTATTGTTAGTCACTTGTGATTTTACATCCATAGAAAGATACATGTTTATGGTTTCTTGGAATGGTTTGTCTGGGGAATCAGTTGATATGAAACAAAGCAAAGATAAGAAGATTAATTATGCTATAGAAATTGCTTGCTTTTATAATCTCTTTGTTGCAGTCCTTCTCTGATTGATTTAGTATTCAGATCACCTTGTCTATTTGAACTTTTTTTTCTCTATTTTTGCCTTTATTTTCTGTCCTTATTGAATGACATGTAACTGAATTTCAATTTCAGGTGCCAAATTTTCTGGCGAAAAGTGGTCCTCATAAGGTAATTACCCCCTCCACCTTTTTATTTTTATTTATTTTTTATTTCGATATATTTATCATGCATTTTTTCCATCTCTTGTGCTTTGATTACTTGTCATAGTTACAATATTGAATTGAATTTATTAATGACCACTTCGTTAGTTGTAGAGGAACTGTAGATTGTAGCTATAGCCGTACTTGTCAGGAATGTTTTCTCTTTCTCTTGAATCGAGATCAAGTAATTAATCCAAATTTGTACCGCAACTGTTATGAATGTGATAACTTCTCCAACAGGGAAGTCTTCGAAATTGTGAATGGTTTTCTTTTTATTCAAGGCGTTGTAAAGTTGAGCATATCTATTTTCTATGGGGTGCTTATGTTTACCACTCTCCTCTTACAAGTTTAAGTAGTCAAGACACCATCTCCAAGGTACTTGTGAACAGATTGAGTGAGGTGATGGGGATGATTGTTACACAACCCCAAAATGCATTTGTTAAAGGAAGACAAATTCTGGATGTAGTGTTAATTGCTAATGAATGCCTTGATAGTCAACTAAAAGCTGGGAAAACAGGGATCATGTGCAAACTTGACATGGAAAAGGCATATGACCATGTCAATTGGGACTTCCTCCTCCATTTACTTAAGAGGTGTGGTTTTGGGGAGCGTTGGAGGGCTTGGATTCGTTGGTACATATCTTCGGCAAAATTCTCTGTGCTGATTAATGGTGCCTCAGTGGGCTTTTTCCAGAGCTCCTGTGGATTGAGACAAGGGGACCCGCTGTCACCCTTGTTGTTCATCATTGTCATGGAGGCTCTCAGCGGGATGCTCTCGGCTTTGGTTGTGAATGGTTTTATAGAAGGTTTCCCGATCGGAACCCCGGATAGGGGTATTATTAATATTTGCCATTTACTATTTTCAGATGATACATTGATCATGTGCAAAGCGGACTGAAGTCAGGTGCAAGTTCTAAAGGCCTTACTCTTTTGATTTGAGGCAGTCTCTGGTTTGAAGGTAAATTTGGAAAAATCAGAATTAGTGCCAATCGGGACAATGTCTAATATACGCCATTTGGCAAGAATTTTGGGCTGTAAGACAACCTCTTTCCCTATGACTTACTTGGGACTCCCATTGGGGAGTGCCTCGAGGGCTCCCTCGCTATGGGATACTGTGATTGAGAAAATAGAGCGGAGATTGGTGGGGTGGAAAAGAATGTACTTGTCAAAAGGTGGAATGATTACTTTGATAAAAGGTACACTATCTAACCTACCTACGTATTTTTTATCTCTGTTCCCAATTCCAGCAAGTGTGGCAGCCCGTATTGAGAAGCTCCAACGAGATTTTTGTGGGGGGGTCTGGGGGATGGTTTCAAATTCCACTTGGTTAAGTGGGAGCAGGTGTACCGTACTATTTCGGGGGGATTGGGGGTTAGAAATTTAAGGGTATTCAATCGGGCATTATTAGGCAAATGGTTATGGAGATTTGCTAGGGAACTGGACTCTCTATGGAAGTTGGTCATTGTGAAGAAATATGGGGGATCATGGGCGGATTGGTGTACTAGAGAAGTTAGAGGTGCCTATGGAGTAGGGCTATGGAAACATATTAGAAGAGGTTGGGGGGTGTTTAACCGTTTTGTTAAGCTTCAAGTGGGTGCAGGGTCCAGGATAAAATTCTGGAGCGACATGTGGTGTGGAAACAGGACTTTAAAAGATGTGTACCCTTCTCTCTTCCAGTTGGTGAGTGCAAAGGAAGCCTTAGTGGCGGATCTTATGGAAACATCAGGGGGACGGATTATTTGGAACATTAACTTCAGTAGGGCGGTACAGGACTGGGAGATAAGTAACATTGCAGATTTTTACAGCTTCATATACTCCATAAGACTAGATAGCCAGCAAGAAGATGTCATGTGGTGGACTCCAACTAGAAAAGGTATTTTTTCAGTCCTTTCTTTCTATAAGGCCCTCAATCCAGAGCCCAATAATCAGTTTCCTTGGAGAAAAATTTGGAGTCATAAGGCACCGCCCAAAGCCTCGTTCTTTGTTTAGACCGCCTCCCTGGGTAAGATCGTCACCACTGACAATTTAAGGAAGAGAAGGATCATCATCGCAGACTGGTGTTGCATGTGTAAAGGTGGGGGAGAGTCGGTAGATTATCTTCTATTGCATTGTGACATAGCAAGGGTTCTATGGAATGAGGTTTTCGCTCGTTTAGCGATGGCTTGGGTGATGCCCAAAACCGTGGAAGCAGCGCTAGCTAGTTGGCCAAGCATGAGAGGCAGGCAACAGATTAAAGTTATGTGGAAGATGATCCCTATTTGCATTATGTGGTGTTTGTGGTGGGAGTGAAATGATCGGACTTTCGAAGACCAGGAAAGATCGTTGGAAGAGCTTAGAAGTTTATTTTTTAGAACTCTTTGTAGATGGGCCATAGCTGTAGATTTTAATGGCATGGCCCTTCAAGATTTTCTTGCCTCTAGTGTGCCTACCTAGGTGGGGCAGTAGAGTTCTATTTCAGGCTTTGCCATTCTTTGATCAATAAAATTTTTTATTTATCAAAAACAAAAAAAAAGTAGTCAAAACTCCCATGCGTCTTAACCATGCTTATATTTAGCAAAGTAAAATTAAGGTTAATCTAGCATGCTGCAGTAACTGGCTGACTTGTATATTATGAAACTGGAATCATATAGATTTAGAAACCAGTCAACTGTTAGTTTTGGACAGATGCAATGCTTCTTTTACCAAAATTTTCCCTTATTCTAGCTTTGTCCCTAATTTTGGTTATTCAAAATGGATGTTGACATCATTTTTTCATTGACTGCTTATCTTGAAATTATTTACATGCCATGTGTAACTGATGCTACTATGCTGCATCCTTTCCTACAGGCTGGGGAATAACTGTTTTAGGGAAAGTCATTCAGTGTCTTAAGTGGTGTTAAGTGAAAATGAAGATAATTTAAAACTTCTATAAATCTTTTAAGAAATTGGTACCAAGAGTTCTAAGGAATACTATTCTGTCATCAGTTGATGCTACAAGCAATATGATCCAAAGAACTTGGTATTCCTCAATGGATCCTTTTCCACACTCAATATATCCTCTTTAGTTGGCAAGTTCTGTGCTTAAATTTCATTAACTTCTAGGGGCCGCCTAGCATGCAAATTAAATTACAGGCACACACAACACATGCTATTTAAAAATTTTGGATATTTTGTTCTTTCTGAGATTGATGACTTTCGTAGTTTGACATGCAATTCAATTAATTCAATAATTGGATGTATTAATTTGTGAAAAATTTTCTTTATATTTTGTTTCTAAGAGTTTGTGGGTTTCATGCTCCTGGCTCATAGGTAAAAGTCATTTTCTTCTCAAAAACCGGGGAACGTGCTGCTCCATTTGTACGTCAAGCTGCTAAAAATTATTGGGCATATGCCTCTTTTGCATTTGTACTGTGGCGCGAAGAAGAATCTTCCTTTTGGTGGAACTCGTAAGTGGATATGCCTACTTGTATCTGTTAGGACTCATGAATAGATGATTTGATGAAATAGGTTCTCTTTTAAGTTTTTTTCACAGTGCCTATGTGATTTTTGTTTCAATAGAAGAAATAATTTTTATCTGGCAATGAAAAAGCGGTACTTTTCTATCAATTTTGTCTATAATTGTAAGAATAATTAAATCATATTTCCACATTTTGCATCGTTGATTGCCTTTAAATCAACGTTTTTACTACTTCTGGATCTTGACACTTTTTGTTATGATGACTACAGGCTAGAGGTGGAATCTGCACCTGCTATAGTTTTTTTGAAAGATCCAGGAGTAAAACCTATCGTTCACCATGGCATGTTTCTCTTTTTAACTTGGTGCCTTTAAATCAGTCTGATCTAAGTTCTGCACTTTTGTGACAAGCTAAGCTGTGAGTTTTGTTGCAGGCCTGGTTAACAGTTCATGGTTTTCAAATATCATGGAACAGAATAAGCAGCAAGGTATTGCTGTTTTTTCCATACCTATTAAGTATTTGAGCTTTTATTATTGCTGCTATCCAAATTAATTTTGCCTTGTTATCTTACAAAATTAAAATCGTCCATTTTTATAGAAAATTTGTTTCAGTAGGTTGCTAACTCGGAAATAGGAGAATCTATCCCTAGACTTTTTGTTACTTGTCTATTTTTGTAATTTGATATTCATTACTTTAGTTGATTAAGCTTTAAGATATTCTCTCTTTAGTGTTTTCTCTCTGTACACTTTTTCTCCTTTATTGTCACAATGGGTGATCTGCTCCGGTGACCATTGCTGGAAATAATTTTCTTTAGCTGTTTTTGAGTTATTCAGCATTGACAATAGGATTGATTAAACATTTATTAATAGTGAGAAAAGTTTTTATTTTATTATTGGAGGGGGGAGTTGTCTACTTGGAAGACGAAAAAGCTTTTAGTATTCCCTAGAAATTCCCATCATTAGGAACCTAGGGAAGACGCACCTTGGTTAGCACATTGGTGCCACTTGGCAAACATGCTCGAAGGTTTCTAGAAGAAGCTAAGGAGATGAAAAATGATGTAGGTTCGGCACACACCTAAGGCACACGCCGATTTCACCAACCCACATGCCACGTCTCACATGCATTCCTCACATCTAGATACATTGAACCTGGATGTAAAAATGGATGAGAAAATGAGGGGATATAGTTTCGGTAACCACATTTGATAACCCGAACTTGGCTAAGTATGGTTCATAGGTTATTTTAGTTGCTATAGTATTTTATGGGCTTTAGTATTGTTATTTGAAGGGAAGGCCTTAGAATTAATATTGTGCAACATGAGCCCAAGTGAAGCTAGCCCTAGAAAGTCTTGTGAACTTCGGTCCCTATAAGAAAACCTAAGCCCAATGGCCAAAAGCTCATGACCCAAACCGTTGCCACTAGTGCCATGTATTACATGCACTATGTATCTAGTTATGATAGTTGATTACGGGGGACTGAGAGAAGTGTGGGGAAGCCAAGGGATGGCTTGCATGCCTACACCTCATCTTTTGGCTAAAATTCGAGTTCCAAGGTAGATGCTATTGGAAAGGGAGCTTAGGGAAGACAAGAGGATTTTCCAAGTGATTTGCATGGGGAAACCGAAGGGATACAAGGGGATTTCGAAAATTTGGCCTACACTCAAGATATCTTCAGTTTTTGCCATGTGTCAACCATGCAATGAGCTTCTAGAAGAAAAGATGAAGAGCCAATGCATGAAAATTATGAGCCAATGCACGAAAATTACCCTTGTACCCTTAGGGTTTCGGCCACCACAATGCCACATGTCATGTTTTGAGTTTTTTCATAAGGAAGTAGGAGAGCCACCTAGGGAACATGCATAGGAAGAAGAAGTTTCTTGGTTAGGGAAAAGGAAAAGACATGCATGGGAAGAAGGAAGAAACACATGGGAAAAAGGAAAAGACATATGGGAAAAAGGAAAAGACACATGAGAAAAGGGAAGGATGCATGGAGAACACACACCCACATCCTACATGCTACTTGCCACTTGGCAAGCATGCACAAGTCTACAAGGATCAAGCCTAGGGTTAGGATTTATCAAATGGAAATTTTGCCGTAGAGATTCATTGAATATGGACCATTTTGGGGGGGGCCATGCCCAAGGAGCCTCTTAGGATTTCGAATTTGGCAAAAGAACCATGCCACTTGTCACACATGAAGAGGATCTTTTGGACTTTCCAAGGACAGGCAAGGATGAAAAAGAAAAAGGAGCTTTGACACATGGTGCCCATGCAAGGATATTCTTAGATTTCCAAGGACCCATGCCCCATGTCCCGCATGCATTAGCAAGTGCCACTTGTCCCACATGCACTAGTTACGCCACTTGACTTTCATGCAAAGGGTTACCGGCAACCAATGAGATTTTGTTGGAGAGCTATATTTAAAGGGGGAGGAGCTACACGCCCAAGGGCTTTCTCTTTTGCCATTTTCGGATTTTTTATGCTCTCACCCTCTCCACACTCTCTTACAGGACCATTTGGATCTTTTCTCCACTTTCTCACACTTTCTTTCCAACCAAACAAGGGAAGCTTTATTCAAGGAGGGATTTTTGACATTAGCAAGGAGGAGACGGTGAGGACTCGGTTTTCCTTGATTTTCTTCACACACAACACATTTTCAACTTAAAGAAGAGATGAGGATCTCTAAACGGTTTGAATATGGTGGAGCACACACGATTTCCACACTTATTCATGGGAAACCAACCAGGGTTTCTTAGAAATGGTCTAAGTCAAATGGTTGAGGGCACAAATCCTCCATGTATTCAGCCAACCACTTTCTTTTTCACTCTATTTCGAGATATGAATAAGAATATGAGGAAAACAAGTGAAAAAGAAAGTGGTTGGCTGAATACATGGAGGATTTGTGCCCTCAACCATTCGACTTGGACCATTTCTAAGAAACCCTGGTTTGTTTCCATCTCGAAATAAAGGGTTTCTTGACTCAAAACCCTAGAGGCTGAATGGTCTTGTTTTGTTTGAGCCCTAGTGGTAACCCTAGAAACCTCACGCACTCAAGAATCACGGATTAGGGTTTTTGGAACCCTCATTCTAACTAGTTACACTTCGATTTACAACTTGCTATTCGTTTTCTTTACGTGGAGTTTTGTAAGTATACACTCAACTTGCTCTTGGTTAATACTTGCATATATTTGTGTAAATCCTTTTATTGTTATTGTTGTTTTGATTGCTATTCTTGTTTGTTGCTTGAATACTCTTACATGAACTTGGAATATGAATATGGAAGGATTAGTATGATTCGGTTCATGATAGAAATGGCAAGAATATTCTTTGCATGTCTCAGTTTTAAGGAAAACAATGGTGTTAATTTGTGATACTTGATGATTCGGCTATATGATGTGTTAGAGGTTTCGGATCTTAACCAAATGCTATGATTTCATGCTTTGTTTTGTTATGCTTTGATTTCTAAGTAATATGTTTAAAGTTTGGAACATGACTAAGTGATGGTTCTTCATGTTTTTGCACCTATATGTTTCGGCCAAGGCTTAATTTCATAATTCCATGTATGTATTTTGATATTCCATGTGTTCTAAGTTATCATGCCATGAATCAAACATGTTACTAGTTTTTTCATGCACGGCATTTCATGTGTCATATGTAAAGTATAAGAACGTATGTCTTAAGTCTCATGTCACACGCATTTGGGAGAAGTGTTTTCAAGGAAAAGAGTCAAAAAATTTTATCACGACCCCAAATGTGTAGTCACCTCGATCAAAGGGTTCGATGGTTGATGCGGTAACTAGCAGGAACACATGGTGTGTAGGGGAGCTGTGACGTATCTACATGTGTTATAAGAACAAGACAATGCGCCTACATGATATGAAAAGGATCACATGATGTGAATCATGCTATATGATGTGATATGGAAAGGATCACATGATGTGAATCATGCGATATGATATGAAAAGGATCACATGATAGAAATCATGTGATATGATATGATATGTTCTAGACCACGTGATTAACCAAGATATAAATAATGACAAAAGTATGTGTTTCCAAAAAGTCAAAGAATTTTGTAATCACTGTATGTTGTGTGCGTACTTGCTGAGATTTCTTGAAATCTCATTGTGGTAGTTTCCACTACCATTCCCATTCTGAAATGGTAGAAGTTGTGGCAGGACCAAGAGTAGCGAGTTTGGATGATGATCAAGGCTAAAAATGTGCTCAACTCAGAGAACGAAACTTGGAGACAGCTGAGATCAGAAAGATGCCTTAATAATTTTCTTTGTTAAGGCCTTTTTAGACCAAACTTGTTATGATGTAACGAGGAGTTTGATACTCCATTTCTGAGAAGTATGGTTTAAAAGCTATGAATGGAGTTGGGATATTAGTTTTATGCTTGTACAAAATTTTATGAGATGACTAATTCCGCTGCAATTTATTGCATACTATTTGCATGTCTCGACACTTCAGTCACCTTTCGATCCCAAGCGGAGACTGGGGGCATCACAATTACTGTTTATTTAAGTTGATGTTTTTAAGATTTAGAGATGAAATATAATATGTTTGTATAGGAAAAACTGTAGTATGGTATAGATGAGATGAAAACATCTCCTCTGTACTCGGTATCCAAACCGGGTCTAAATTGAAATAAAGTGACTGGAAAATTGTAATAAAATGTCTAAACATATCGGTAGGAGAAGGAACATGTGTTTTGTTTGGTCATCATTTTTGTGTTTGCTCAAATATTTTTACCCCAACTCAGCTTCAATTTCCTAGTAGTGCAAGTGTGTATTTTTAGGAGTCCATTGCTTGTTGCTTCCCGATACCTTCATTGTTGCCTTTATGCACGAGAGGCCAGCACTTCAGGACATTAATAGTGGACAGCTAACCCTAGGGCTATTCAAGTGGTAAGAGCCTTGGTCTTGATGGTATACTCCTTCCTGGTTTAAGGTTTCGAATGCATGGGCGCAAACAATTTCTATGGGCTAGAATTTCCCTTAAATTACCTTAGGTGCATTTGTGGGGAACTCCTTGATGGGAGCTTGTACATGTAACACTCCATCCCTCTAAGGTTTGTAAAGCTAGGGGAACCAGATGCTACTAACCTTAAAACTACATTCTTTGCACTAGGCATAAAAGATCCCACAAATAAAGTTCTCACTAAATATTTAATAAAAGAAATATCTCAAAATAAACATCTTGTTTAATTGCACTTTTTTAAATATAATAGTCTAACTTGTACTACGCATTGCAGAAACGTAAATCATTTAATAGTAAAGATCAAAACCTAAATTCTCTCTCTAAGCCTGAAGTCTTGTTGCAAATGTCAACCTCCTAGACAGCATCCTCGCCTGCAACTTCCTCTAGCTCTTCCTCATCTTGGGTGGGAAAACATTTAAAAACACCTATAATGAGTCGAATAATCAGTAAGAACCACATCATGCAATAAGCATAATATACGCATAAGGTTTTCATATAAAGTTCTTTTAAGAAAACTCACCTTTTAAGCATACACAAGACAATTAATATTAAAGCATTTAAGAAACATTCTTTTACCTCAACCTCAAGCTTAAGCATTTATCTTCCTTAACCTCAATCATTAATCATTCATTACCTTAACATCATCATTATGGCCGTTACACTCTGGTAACCCTCGTGCATTAGGGTTGGCAACCCTTGCAATCAATGATTCTAGCTGTAGCTAGCAAAATAGAACCAACCCTAGGAATGAGTCATCACCAGCGCTAGTGATGCATTCCAATGTTGCCATCCTTCCCAACCTCATGGTACCATCCTCATCCTCATATGGCCAGTTCTTTAACCTTGTCAAATACACGTATTCATACCATTCATTATTCTTTTCTTACATTAACCTTGCCTTAGTTTAGTAGATAATCATAAAATATAATATTCAGCCACACATCAGTCATGTAGTTCTAAAATCACATAGCATCTTTCATCATTCATTGGGTTCCTAAAGTCATTCAGGAGAGGTTCGTGCTGCCAAGCATGCACTAAGTTCTATGGATTGGCTTATTGTCAAGTAATAGAACAAATCAAAATGAGTTATTGGTCAATTAGCCAAGTCTGTGGCTGGTAATTAGGTGTTGTCATCAAAAGTTGGGCATGGAAGTGGTAGTTGGGGGTTCGTATAACTAGCTTTCAATCTCATGCACGTTTAAAAGTTAATTATGTTTATTTCCATTTAACTAATGATGTTATGGTTCACCGAGTCAGCTCTTTGTTACTGAACCATGAAATTCAAAAGCATGACAGAGATTTGTTTATCAATATGATGCTAAACTTTTATTTCTTAGCTTTTTATTTATTCAGAGGCACTTAATTGATTTTTCTAGCCTTGTGTTTCCAGAGCTTCCTCAACTAAGGAGTGTAACATCAATGGAGCTGGGTTGTGATGCTCGAGGTTATTCTCGTGCTGGAGTGGATACCACAACCTGGTACTGTGCTATTTTGGCAGGAAGGCCAGGCCCTGAACTTGACAAGATGCGTGAAGTAAGCATCTCTCCTCTGCTTTTGTGAATCATGATATGTTTGGTATGGATGTATTGATTTTTTTGTTCTTTTTCTTTTTCTTTTTCAACATCATAACTTTGGTGTTTGTGGTATTACATATAGATGAAATCATGTATTGTATCTTTTTCTTACCATGTGAAGCCACAAATTTGATCCATCCAGTAAACTCTTGTGAGTGCTTCTGTGCTCAGATAAATTGTGCGGGATTTCTTACAAAACTACTCACAGACTCACGCGATGCGCAGGTCAAGGTTTAAAATATTTAATTAAGAAACTTTTTTTATTTTATAACATTTTAAAGATTATAAACTTCGTTTTCTTATAAGTAAAATTTTATTAATAGGCATAGCCAAGTACACGTACAGGGTACACGAGAAAACACCTATCTAGGAAGAGATTTTAAACTTTTGCAAACGAACTGTGAAGATCAAACAAACATTCTTTACAAGGTCAAGCAAGCTGATAAATGTTGCATTGGTCTCCCTACACCACCTCACCCAAATAAAACAACTAACTAGATGTGCATTTGCAAGAACTTCAGGCTTGGTAATCCAGCATTCTCAAACAACCACAGATGTCCATTTGGTAGACTATCTGCAGCGGACTTCAAATGGTTGAAGAAATCAGATTGCCTTCCTTCTGTCAATGCATTATTTGCTTTCATGATCACTTCACTCTATGGCTCAAGAAATTCAGCTAACCCACGTAAGATCATATTTATGAAAAATAAGAAGAAAACAAGAAAATCGTGGCCCTTATTAGCTCACAAGCAGCACTATTGCTAAAGATAACATAACTATATAAAACCAAAACAAGAAATCATTTTTTTACAAGATTGGATGGAGCTAGCTATTAGTCAGAAATCAATATGGCATTCAAGCAATCACATTACCATGAAATTTCTAGTAACTTAGATGCATAAAAGAAAACAGAGATTTCCAGCTATTTGAACTCCAAGAAGAAAATGATTGCATAGAAATCAAGTTACTGAACAAAGCTGTAATTTTCCACGACTACAATTTTTAGAACCATTAACCTTGAGAAATTACTTAGGATAAACAAAAAGCCTTGTAACTTAGCTTACAACTTTCTGATGATTCTCACTGGAATTTCTGGCCAATTTACTGGCATTCAAAAACCAACCATGGTTTCACAGTAGAGCCAATCGACTTTACTTATCAGCAGTTTGCACTAGAGAAATGAACACTCACCAGATCAGATCCAAGTAAGAAAGATCCATACAATTTTTCGTTCTATACTTTCCAATATTGTTAGAAGAATATAAGACATAGAACTTATGCTATCAGAGCAAAAATAGCAGAATCAAGTTCACTCAACATGACCAATTTCAGTATCGAAACATAGTGATTCAGCCAGTGATACTATAAATGCCATAAGCTAAAAATAATACAATTTGCACAAACACAAAATGCAAATGATACAGATTGAGAGGCATTTTGCTGTATCTTTGTGATCTCCAATATGTATTCCCCAATCTTCCCAGCAGCACTTGAAACCTTACCCAAATACTTTCTGATCAGATTGTCAAATGCCACAATTGATGGATCTTATGCCGTTTCTCCATCTATCCCATGTACACCTCCTGAACCGAACCCAGTATACAGCGCCTCTAGTCTAGTCATCGCCGACTCCAGCTGAGGTATCAGCTTCTCCTTCATCTCTCTTGCTCTCTCTGTGCCACAGAGAGAGATTGATTCTTGGAAGCCTAGCAGTGTTCATAAAGCTGAGCGAGAGCCATTCAGCGTTGGGCTCGGAGAGTATTGAATTGGTTGAAGAGCGGTGGCCTTCTTGAGCCTGATGTTGGTTTTAATGGAGCAAATTGACGTGTTTTCTCGCTTAAAGAGAGTGATTTCAATTATATGGATGATTCGGGCTTTACCGACCTGAAGCTTGATTACTCATCAGAATCAAAGCCGGAGTTCTCTGCCACAAATTGCCTGCGTGACTATTTGCAGGTTTCATGAATTGTAAAGTTGAGAG
Organism: Carya cathayensis; assembly: GCA_011037825.1. Classification (NCBI taxonomy): domain Eukaryota; kingdom Viridiplantae; phylum Streptophyta; class Magnoliopsida; order Fagales; family Juglandaceae; genus Carya; species Carya cathayensis. Next base: position 89,621 of record QGSO01001073.1, read on the forward strand.
AGCAATGGCTTTGAAGGAGTGATACAATTAAGTGGAAACTTAAGGGGCTGGATGTTGAATCAGTTGGAGATTGAAAGTGATGGAGGTTGAAGATGGCTAATAAGAGTAAATGAAAGTTAGAAAACTTTTTAAATCATAATACTTATTAGAAGAAAGTGTTGTGGTGGTGACATGGCTCATTAAGCATTTCCCCTTTTTTCTTTTTGTTTGCATTGGTTAAGTTGATAATTACCACTTTGGTGGCTTTTTACTGCACAAGAATATCAGATTGGAAAGACTATTTTGAATCATTTTAATAGGCGATACAGATAGTTTCATAGAGCTTTGTTATATATGCACCTAATTTTAAGTACTTACATTCCTTTCCATTTTTTATTACCTTGAATGTATCAGAGTATACGTAATAGATACATTGCCCCCACAAAAAGCTTAAAGAATGGAAACTAAGAAGAAAAGAGTGGGAAGGGGAATAAGTAAATATGGTCAGTGTAAACCTGGTATAAGTGTTCTTATCCAAATTGTCTGAAATCAATTGAATGTACTTATGCTTGCTGTTTACCAGCCATGTGTTCTAGTTTAGGAAGTGGCTTAAATTCATCGGTTCATAGACCATGCGCAGGGTTCAAAAATTATTGTCAAATGACAGTGAGTCAAAGGCAGCTGATAAAGAAGAATCCGTCTCACCTGCAGCTGTAGCGCTAACTACCAAGCGGTTGACTTTTGCTTGGCTTGATGGCGAAGCTCAAAAGGTGAGTTTCTAGTTTCAATTATTGCATCACTCACGCTGTTGATTTGAAGCTAAGTTTTGTTGAATGCACTTGAACGGTTTGTTAATGAATAATACGAGTATTTTGCAAGTGATGATGCGTGTTGATAGCACTTGGTTAAAAAGGGTTTGTCCAATTCTATCCAGAAGATAGGCAGATGACAAAACCTTTGCCTAATTGGTGAATTGAATTTTTAAGGCTTTAATTAATATAATTTTTATTGCAATGATATTAGCTACATGTTATATTTGGTTGCATCAAACAGGCTTGGACTGAATTGACAGCCATTATAAAGTATTGCATGCCAAGTGTTTTTGCTAGATTAATTTTTCTAAAATGGTCTTGTTCAAACAAAAATAGGGTGCTTTCTGGCTGCACCATATAAAGTATTTGGTGTAGGCCTTGGTTTTGGGGTATCACTCACTTCAAGGTCCAAGGTTCAACACCTCATGAGTGCAAAAAATTCTGTGGCCACGCCCCCTAGTGAAAAGCCAGCAATTTAACCAGTTCCATATTGGGAAACTTCCGATGGTGCGGTGCACAAGACCTGTGTTTACTCTACAGGGGTGGGTCCGAAGGGCCCTGCTTTGGAGAGGTTCCCTGACATTAAAAAAAAAAAAGTATTTGAATGCAATTTCTTCTTGTGTATGAAACAAGAAAATGTAGATATATCAAGTTTATTGGTATTGTTATTATTTTTATGGTGATTTGGGTTCCCCTCAAAGAGAATCACATTCCAAGATACTATTTTTTGTTTTTTCTGTACAAGATACAATCTGTCATACGATTGAAATTTGTTTCATGTACATATTCGTGCTTTACTAATTTATTTCTCCTTTAAGCGTCATAGTCTTGCCATATTTCCCAGACACATTGTTAGGTTGTGGACTTGTGCATCTTTTTACATCTGAAATTGACTACTTTATTTACGCTATCCTTCCCATTGCGACTGTCTAGAACCCTGACTACTCTAATAATTGATTTTTTATCCAGGGATTGTGCTTTTTCTGCCTCCATTCTGATGTTAGCGCAGAGACTGTGTATGAAACTTGTGGACCAAGGAGAGATCTGACTGATGTACCTAGGTTATTTATTGTTCGTTATAAAAGGAATTCTACTGAGGATGATATGACAGTTGAAGTTGAGAAAAGGCCACAAAGTATATGGGATACATTTCAAGGTAAGGAACTGGATCCTGCATCACAGCTAGTGGCAAGGTACAATGGTTCCAGTGAAGTTTTACAGGTATAAAAAGCTTCTGGTTAATTTTCTACTGCGGGTAGAATAGTGACTTATATAAAACTGGCTGATTTTAGTTTCAAATCCTCGATCCATGTTCACTTACACACATGTTGTACATGAATATTTTCTGGTGGTCATTTTATCATTTTAAACATGGCTCAGCCAGAAGATTTATTGCATGTAAAAACCATCTTTATGACGAGGTGCACTTTCTTGATGCCTACTTAATATTTCCTTTTACAACAGATTATCGAGTGGATTTCAGGAATAATCAGAGATGGTGACTCCAGGGATCTGCCCTCATTCGTAAGCTACTTGCTTGGTCCTATTAGCTGATTCTTGAACCAATCCTAAGCTTGAGGAATGGAATAGCCTTTTACATTTTGGGTGCTACAAAAAGTATTTTCGAAGTTAATTTTGATATTCATATGGGGAACTATCATGGTACGATGGTACCATTTCTGCTTTAATCCCGTAGGAATTGGAGGTGGTGACTGCTCACTTTGTGAGCCATCAGTGCTATTACATTGTGGTTAATATTAAAATGTCAAAAACCTGGATTTAAGAAGTGCATTTCTGAGTCATCTACCCATTTTTCATGCACTTCAGTCTGTCAAATGCAGAGAACAAAAAGTCCGGAGCTTGTTCCTGAGGATTCTGAACCTATATGGTTTAAAGGTGCGCAACAGGTTCTTTCACCAAACTCAATGAAGCTAAGGATTCGTGGCATCATAAGGGGAATCAATGATCGCCTGGGAGATCCAAGGAATGGTCCATACTTGCTTCTAGGAGCATTGATGTCTTTTGGTGCCATCTGGCTGAGGAGGAGTCAACAAACTCATTCAAGTCAGTCAAATCAGCCAAGTCAACCAAGAGAAGTAAGTGATAGCTTTGGATATCTTGCTTTAATTTTATTTAAGCTTTATCAGTTGTATTTGCAACTTCTATATGTTCATTGTACAAAGAGAACTCTTACGTTCTTTCCTCTATTCTGCTGCTCCTCTCTTACCAACTGCAATGATTATTATTGTTCATGTAATTCTAATTATTGGGACTCAACTTACAATGCTATTTCGCGGTATCAATTAACATTTTCCATATTGGATTATTTGACTTGCACTAGTTTAGGGATGTACTTCTTCATTGAATCCAAACCATTCTTAAATCTTTTTTTTCTTTTTGGTTGAGTATAGTCATCCTAGTCAGTGCCATTGAATATGCAGTTTGTGTACTCTGCAATTTAGATGTGTTGACCACTCGCGTAAAAAGCTGACATGCACATTTGCAGGATGAAAGTAGACCGCAAAAGAGAGACAGGGCTAGAGTTGCATCAAGAAACGATCAAGGCCCTTCCATGACCGATGTCGAACCAAAAGATGCATACCAGGCACAACTATCCGACTCCGACTCTGACTAGTAGATGCTGCTCAACAAATGGAGCTTTCCAAGTCGGGGGAAAGGCACAGAAATCCCCAAACTGAAGATCAGGTGTCATGGTCATAAGCTTGTCGAAGGCAGGGACACAATATGATTGTTAGTTTTGTAAACATTAGTGACTACATCAAAATCACGAGTTTATAACCTTATGAGAAACACTAAAACCTCACCAGTTTTAAATTTTTTTACCTTATCTGACTCCGTATGCACTTTGTATTGGATTCCACAAGGCAATATTAAAGAGGCATCCCCCTAGCGATGCCCTCTCATTTTCAGTCTGACAACAAGCCTAGTGTTTATTCACGAGTCTTTTTTTTTTTTTTCAATGAGAGTTTTAGTCATGAATCTTCGAAACGACTTATCTGCTCTTATGCTGGTCTGAATCCTGATCTCGTCCTTTGTCCTTCATGATGGGTTCCCTTGTCAACCTTAAGGCCCGTTTGATTATGCAATTCATATGAGATGAAATAGTTTACAAAAAAAAATATGTATTTGGATAGTGAGATGAGATGAGATAGTTTTTAATTTTTTAGATTTGAAAAAGGTGGGAGTCTCATAGTATTTGTACACTGTTTATACGCTGTTTACTGTCATTTATACTGTTCATGCCCATGCAACTTTCAGATAATTATGGCTTTGCCCTTTGATCTTCTCACTTACATGACACTACAACTTTCAATTGACCTTTTATATCATTTTTACCTCAAAAAGCACTTTTCTATATTATTTCCAATCAAATATGATATGTTTGAAAGTGTTTTAGAGATATGGTTATCAAACAATATATAGTTTTTTAATAGTAAAACTTATTATTTAAACTCTATAATTAAAAACCTGAAGCTAAAAGCTATACCATTCACTATAATCTCAAACATGCATTTAAGCTCATCTAGGGCCAAATGGTATCCAAATGGCGGCGGGTGGTGGTGGAAACAACCGATTGTTCAAGATGTAGCTATGCACATCATATGGAACCATTTACACATTGGGTGGGCTATGACCTTTGTTCCTCAGTTTGGCTCAGTGGGTGGTGGTTAGTCCCATCTTTGTGGTGGTTACCATCGAAGTTGAACAAAGATACGTGTGTTTTATGCGTGTTGCTTGTGTGTATGGTGTAGTAGCGTGAGGAACTTACCAATGGTTTGGGCAGCAGTCGAAGGAGGCCTAGTAGAGCTTGGAGGTCTGGTAGTGAGGGTTGGAGGCTGTTGGAACTGAAACAAGAGAAAAATCTAGGGGAGGTTGCATGTACTTGCACGAAGATGGAACTGAGTGACTAGGTGGTTTTTTTATAACATGTTTTTAGATACTGGATCAAACCATTAGTGTGATGCTCCAAATCAAAGCGAGAAGTTAGAAGTTTCACTTATTAAATTTTGGGTTTGAATAATTGCAAAGAAAATGGACTTTTAAGCCCAAGATAGCTCAAAGTAACTTATTAAACTGCCCAATTCAAAGTTTACATGTGGACAATCAATTTGTCCTTTCATTTTGGGATATCCAATCATTTATGGTAACTTAGACAAAAGCTATTGGTTATTTTAACCTAGGGCTAAGTCACCTTGGATTTCTTACCATCGTCTTACCTGACACTTGGCAAGAGAGCTCTTTCCAAAAACATTTCAGATTTTGATCTCCATGCCATAAATGGTTTATGCCACCCAAACTACTTTAGGATTTTTAAGAAGATAATGATTAATTGGGGCAATCGTTTACACTAAATTTCTTATTCATGAAGGTGGGACATTGAATGCATGGAAAGATGAAAAGGGGCTAGCTGAATCTCACCCCCAGTCTCTCCATTTTTGTTGCCCACCGTCCACCAATTGGTTACTTAGTGTTTAAGTAGTGATTGATGAGGATCCATTACGGGACTCCTGAAAAGTTGTGCTGCATAAGGCATCATTAATGATTCGTGGAGTTTTGCATTACATTTAATGAAGAGCCCTAAATGATTATGGGAAGTTGTAAGGATTTAAATAGGGAGCTCGTGGGAACTTGCGACGTGATGATGAGGCCACAAAGGCCAATGCCGAGCATTTAATGGATGGCTCAATTTGTGCACCTTGCCGGCCACCTAAACCAAATAGGCTTAAGCACATTTTGGCATATAGATTTGAGTCAGTGCAATCATTAGTGATAGAAGTTTTCTATTGGCAATTTAAGTACAAAGCTTGTGGGAGAAGAAAGCCACACACCAACCAATCTTTTTACCTCCAAACCGCCACTGGTCTTTCTTGCACAAGTTGATTATGGTGCCCTTTCGCCTGGTAGAAGTAGGCAATAATGAGGATCTCGAATTTAGCATCTGAAGCAATAATGAGGGAGAGCTTTGTGCAAGGTATTTAAACCCTAGCATTTATGGCCACCCTACTCTCTTGAGGGAAAACCGAAAAGCCATTTGTGAAGTCTCCTCCCCTCCCCTCCCCTCCCCTTCTCTTCTCTCTTTACACGCACATCCAAGAATTTTTCAGATTTTGTTCTTCATTCCATAGCAACGCGCGCACACACTTGGTTAGAAATGAAAGTTGGTGATTGAAGTGGTGCAACCAAACCTAGCCCGAGTACTAGTAGCTCATTAAGCCATCCTTATCCTCTCTACTTCTTTTGATTTCTTGGTGTGAGGATGTGAAAGTATTTGGAGTCTATGTGGATTCAAGGATTCAATTAGCATGTTAGTTGAAAAGGGTGTTTGATATTTTACAATTTTGTGTAAGATTCAAAGAAAGAAAGGATGCATTCATGGGTGAGGAAAGTTTCGGTAATGGTGTGGAATCTTTTGGATCAAGTCCATGCATGTTTTAAGTTCTATGATTTCATGTATATAAGTCTCAAAGAGGTTTTGGATCCTAAGTTGAAAATGGATGATAAGCAATCTTGTGATAGGAACATAATTGTATTCGAAACAAATTAGGGTTTTTGCCTCCGTATGTCTTTATGGAACCTGAGTGCATGGAGATTGAGATTGTATTTGTAATATCCGTTCTTTCTTTTTTCGTCTTTATTTATAAGCCTTCATCTACGTGTCGAACTTCGGCCAATGTATTGAGCTTCGTTCTACGTGCTGAGCTTTGATCTACGTGCAGAACCTTATCCTAAGTACTATACCTCGAAGGCGTATTCTGAAAGTTATCCATTGTATTTCAAAGTACGATAGATATTTTAAAACTTATGGATATTTTAAATATCATGGAAATATTTATAGGAGATATTTCAAGTATTATTAGATAAATTTACTTTTAAAGTAACACAATTATAATATTTTAATGAGCTCTGAAAATATTATAATTGTGGATAATTATTTATATTAAATATTTTAGTTGTTTTAAAATACTAAGATGTTTAACTTTACGTTGAAAACTCTTATTTAATTTAAATGGTTTTACCATTTTTGAGTAATTAAGGATACTTTATTATTTTAAATAATGATAAAGAAATATTATTTTATAAATTTTAGTTTATAAAATAATATTCTATCTTAACTCTTCTCCTTATTTTATTTAAGTGTTTTATTTTAAATAAAACACTTACGCGTTTTCAAATCAGTGTTTAAACTCATCGTTTGAAGATCCCGAAGCGTATGACTAAAATTAAATACCCAGATCCCTACCATTTTCCCTTCACTTTTTCCTTTCTTCTTTTGCTCTCTTCTCTTTCCTCTCTCTCTCCCATGCTCGTCCAACCGATACATGTTGCTTGCCCTCATCATTCGGTTCAAGCTTCCTACTGGCGCCACCTCCAGCCCCCGTGCCCCACCTCCACTTCCGGCATGATCCTCCCCCACCGGCGACCACTACCTCACCGGTGGTGAGTTTTATCGGCAGCCATTTCTCCCTCTTTCTCCCTCTAAGCAAATGGGTTTTATACCAATTTTCTCCTCCTTGAGCCACTATACACGGCTGAAACAGCCATCAAGCACTACCAATGGATGCACCACATCATGAGCTTCCTCCCCATGTCCTCCTTTCTCCCTAACTCTCTCTCTTTCTCCGATGGGTCTCCACTCATACACGTACAGTTGCACCGCCGTGTACCACTATACACGGCTAATCACGGGGTTTCACCACCACCACCTTATTCCTCTCATCACCATGACTTTCCTCAAGTAATTTCATGGCCAACGGAGCTGTGTACAACTCTCACTCTCCCTCACTCTCCAAGTGGCCGATCCGCCGCCGTGAGCCACCGCCTAGCCACCACCTTGCCACTAGAGCTCCACCACATCTTCCTCTACCTTTCCCTATCTTCCCATGGAGTTCTATGGTCTTCCTCCACCTCAAGCAAACTCCCACCATTTCGGATGCACTGTTCACGGCGTGATGCTGCCGTGCTCCGCCATCTTTGACCACCACGAGGCCACCTTGAGTCTTTTCAAGACCACGCCTAGCTATTCTCAAGCTCAAATCGCCACTTTACGTGTTGGACAACCACTGTACGCGGTGTTACTGCCACGTACGACTCCTCCGACGCATGATCGTGATGAGTAGCGAGCGACGCACGGGTTATCCCGTCGATGGTATAACCCTCTATCTCTAATTATTTACGTTTAAAGTAGTTGATTGGTTAGACTGTAGACTGTGTAGTTAGTATTTGTGGAGTTCGCTGCGTAGTTGTGAAGTGGAGTGTAGTTGTGAAGTGTTGGGCTTGATTGTGTAGTATTGAGGACTGTGCTGTGAAGTATGGGCGTAGTTGTGATACGGTGAGAAGTGTGAAGGAAGTACGCGTGGAGTGTACTTTGCGTAGTACAGCGACGTATCCTGAGATGGATGCCGTAGTTGTGATATGGCGAGAAGTGTGAAGGAAGTACGCGTGGAGCGTACTTTGCGTAGTACAGCGACGCATCGTGTGACGTGCGCTGTAGTGACATGTGGCGTAAAATGAAGTGAGTGCACGTGGAGTGTACTCCGTGTTGTATGGCGATGCACCATGTGTTGTGCGTCGTGATAATAAGCGTTGTAGCGAAGGGAGTACGCGTGGCGCGTACTCCATGTCATGTAGCGATGCACCGTGAGACGTGCATCGTAGTGATGTGTGTTGTAGTGTGGATGGAAGAGAGTTCATGTAAGTGTACTCTATGTTATGTCGTGATACACCAGATGGCATGTCACGAAGGGTTGGATGGCGTAGCGGAGAAGCATAGAGTGTATGGTGTAGCGTCTGGAACTGTGTAACAGTGTCCCGAAGTACTGGTTATACGGTTGTAGTCCAAGGTAATGGATATTGCCTTGAGGCTGACTTGTGGCTGAAGGTGTATGTGTGAAGCGGTAAAAATGTATTAGAGAGTGCAGCAGAAGCATGATGGGCATTGTGCTGTTATTCGAGAATTTGTCTCGAGCTGCATGATGTGACAGAGGCGCATTTCTAAATGCAGTCCTCGTGTTAAGTGACAGGAATTGTGTAACAGTGTCCCGAAGTAGTGGTGATATGACCTGTAGTCCGGGGTGACGAGTGTCACCTTGTGGTTGACTATGGCTAAAAGTATATGGAAGTGGTGGAAAAGTATTAGAGAGTGCAGTGGAAGCATGATGGGCATCGTGCTGTTATTCGGGAATTTGTCTTGAGCTGCATAGTGTGACAGAGGTGCATTTCTGGATGCAGTCCTCTTGTTAAGTAACGGGAACTATGTAACAGTGTCCCGAAGCATTGGGGATATGGCCTGTAGTTTGGGGTGACGGGTGTCACCTTGTGGTTAACTATGACTAAGAGTATAAGGAAGTAGTGGAAAAGTATCAGAGCATGCAGCGGAAGCATGATGGGTATCGTGACGTGACTCGGGATTAGTCTCGAGCTGTGTGACGTGACAAAGGTGCATTTGTGGATGCAGTCCTCTCCTATCAAGTGTTGGGATGAACTTGTACAAGGTCGGGAAGTAGAAAGAGTCCTATCTGCCGGGTCTGAGCAAGTTGGTATTGGAGTATAGAGCTTGTTTATACAAGCAGGCGTTCATTGGAACTATAAGTTGCTCTTAGGTGATAAAAGGGGATAAGATACAGGTGTCTCTGGCGAGACACGTGTACCAGACAAGTTTACCATATGTAATGGGTAATCTGTCCTGATCATGGTTACATGGTGTTTTAGCCCCAGAGTTGGCTTGAATTCATGTAGCCTAACTGGATGGGAATGAGGATGTGGTATGGGCTAGGATACGTAAAGGTAGTAATGGGTAAGTAGTCTAAGGTTGGGACGCATGACTCTGTCGGTCGGAATCATGCGTCAGATTGTGGAAATAGAAGAATGAGACGAAGATCTTAGTGTCTTAACCCTAAAGTGAATCACAAAGGTTCACTTTAAAGAATAAGACCCTGAAGGTTTTAGTATAGTAAATGGCACGTAAGAGCCCAGGGATGGACGAAGAGTGTTCCAAGTGAAGCATAGTTCGATTTTTAAAATAGTTACTTATGCATTAGATAGATGATGATATAAGGTTATGTGTATGCATGTAGGTTGCCATCTGACACGCACACGAATGAACTGTATGGATTGAGTATGGCATGAAGTCCAGGTAAGTATTACGTTCATACTCTTCTAAAGTTTTCTATATACAAATGAAGAAGAAGACAAAAGCTTTTCTCTAAAAGGAAAACGAACATTTTCTCCACAAATACACGCTTTACGAAAGAATAAAAAATGAAACGTAAGTTTTCAAGTATAAGTACGTAGCGGCCTTCCTTGGCAGCACCTTTTCACGCACCCAAGGTATGTACATGTATGCATGTGAATGGATGCTAGAAGTAGTAGGTATTGTATGTATGTTCACAAAAAGAAACGAAAAGAAGCTTTAAAAGACAAGTAAAAACCATTACGAACTGTAAGGACTGAAACTGAATGAAAAGAAAAGAAAGAAAACAAATCTTTAAAATAACTCTCTTTCCTAAAAATGATTCTTTCTAAAATGAGTTTTTCAGACTCTTTCTGAACAACTTTTCTAAAAATAAAAAGGAAGAAAACAACTTTCTCCTAAAGAAACTTATTTTAAAACGACTTTTACAAAATAAAAGAGACAAAACCATTTTTCTTAAGTAAAAATTTTATGAACTAAAAGAACTAAAGAACTGCAAGAAACATAAGAACCGTAAGGACTGAAATGAAAGAATGGATTGTAAAGGAAATGAAAAGACTGTAAAGGAATGAACGGACTGAATGTATGATGTATGAAAATATGTAAGGGCCACATGAACTGAAATGAAAATGGTACCAAATGAATAGACTGGACTGGGCAGATTGCAATTAGGGGAGAGTTTAGTCCGGGGAGGTTTTACGGACCGGACCGGACTTATTCGGTCCAGGGTTTTCTTGGACCAGACCAAACTTCCTAAGGACTGGTTCGGTCTGGTTAGTCCACCCTATGACTTCTTTTTTTTTTCTTTTTTTTTTATCCAATGAAATTTTGTTTAATACTTATGTAATTATATTGTGATATATTTAATATATATACATATAGTATACTATTATATATATCAGTAATACGCTAATACTATTAGTCTAGTAGTAATAATACTATAACTAATAACTATATGTAATAATAACTATACTATAACTAATAACTATATGTAATAATAACTATACTATAACTAATAACTATATATAATAATAGTAATAGTGATCACTATATATGTAACTATATGTAATAGTAATATATGTAACTATATGTAATACTAATAACTAATACTATTAGTACTAATAACTAGACTAGTACTAATACTATAACTAATAACTATATGTAATGATAGTAATACTATATGTAATACTATATTAAATAATAGTAATAATATTATAATATTAATACTCTTATTGCTAATACTCTATGTAGTTATAGTGATTTAATACTAACATATTACAAATTAAGCTAACTATACTAACACTGTAACAGCCCGCTAGAAATTCAATGGTGGAATTTCGATAAACTTTAGAAATCTCAATTGCACAGGTTTTAGTCTGTCAACATAATTAGTGTTATCACTCACTATGGTGCCAGAAATGCAATTTTATTTGTTTGAGTTAGTTAGAAGTGTCAGAATACGTTATAGTCTACACCACTAGACTCAGTTGAATATTTAGGATTTTATAGCGCAATAACCTATTTTCATAATTTCGGACGAAACGGCTGTTCGAAACTGTGAATTTATTTATAGGGGCATTTCGGGATTGAGTTTTGGTAAACGGTTTTTATTGTACGTTAATATGAATATTTATGATTTTTTAGTACTAAGTTTATTATGCTTTTTTTTAGTTAATAGTAACCTCGATAAGCGTACTAAGTACAGTATTTTCAAAATCACAGTGTGGAATGTCCAAATTTGGTTAGAGAAGTTTAATTTGGACACTTGGCAAGATCTTAGCCACACAGTGAATAGTATTAGATACTTGGCACAAAAAGGAACCATTAGATGGATTTGTGAAGGAAATCAAGGTACGAGATCATGCCACCTAAGCAAAACCTTTTTCATTTGATCAACCAAATTGAGCCAGATCAAAAAGGGTTTCAACCCTAGTGAAACCCTAAATGGTTGGAATCCAATTGAAACCCCAAAATTTTGGTTGAAACCGAAACCCTAAATGGTTTCTCCAAATCCTAAAGTTGGCCTTCAAACCCTTTTTGATCCAATTTCTAGCATTGTATTAAATCACTTCCACATGCTATTAATTTCTCAAATCCTTGTTATGACATCTTTATCCAACCTTTTAAATCTTGGAAATTTTATTGGGCCATGAAAAATTGGATTTGAACTTGATAGCATTTCAAACCCTAACCAAACCTTCTTTAAACCCCAAATTGAAGTCCACTTGGTTGAGGCCCACCAAAGCCCACGAATTTGGCCACCTTGGCAAGGCTTCTTGGAGAAGTTTCCTCCCCCACATGGCAGACCATCCACTGCCCTTGGCTGCACCCAACAGTGCCTTGATGAGAAGGAGAAACTCACCCCATCAACCTCCATACCTCACAGCTTCTGCAAGCAGTCCTTTCCCCTCTCTATTCTCCACTTTATGTCACATAGCTACCTCCAATCAATGGTCATTCAAGTCTATATCTTCCCCCTACAGAAGTATAGAGTCGTGCAAGACACACTTCTTTCCCTTTAATCACTTCTTCACCCCGTTCTTAGAGAGAAACCCGAAAGAGCTCTCTCAGGCAGATTTTTGTGTCTTTTTACGTGGAGATTTTCAACACTTTGTAAGTATTTTCACATGATGACGCCTTCATAAAATTTGTTCCCTTTGAGTATAGTTTCTGTAGATATATTATTTGTATCATTGCATGGTCATTTGGTCGGTAAAGAGTATTTTTAACCATAGAAAGGTCATTCTAGTCGTGAATCTGGAGAGTAGTTATGTTTTGGAGTTTTTGACCAAGCTAATGGACATATCTTGGTCCGAAAATTTTATGGAGTGTTGTTAGCATGTTTTTAAGAGTTTTCATTCAGGTTTTTGTTGCATGACTAAAACTTTTGATGATAGATTTTCTTATATCTAGAAACTTGAAAACTGGAAGTCGCAAAACAGTTTTTATTTGGAGAAAGTTTGAATATTTCGAGATTTGATCTTACTCTAAAGGCTTTGATATTTTTATATAATGATACTAAGTCTCTTATTTTCATGTTAGGATGTTATTTTGAAAATATTTAGTATTAGTTTTAAAGATATAATTTTTCTATGCAAGAATATTTCGGTTAGACCTAAGATTTGATGTTTCTGGATTAGATCCATGTTTTACTGATTTTTAGACATGTGATTTTAAGATTTGATGGATGGATACTATTTAAGACACATTATTAAACCATGTGATGCTTTATTTCGAAGATCTCATGTGACGCCCCCAAATCCCCACGCACGGACACGGGGAAATCAAGACGTCCGGATGGTGACATCACGGGTCACCATCCTATCGACGAGTGCCAAGTGTGTGTAAAAGCAACAAACGTACACGAAGAAACACGCAGCGGATAGCAAAGTCATATAACTAAGTATCAGAATTTTTCTTAGTTTAATACAAAGCTGTTCAAATCATACATAATAAAATATTACAAACTACAAATATTATTTACAAGCATTAACTTCAACTCAATACTCCGGCGGAGCCGCATCCTCGGGCTCAGCCTCCTCCTCCTCCCCGAACTCTGCACCAAAATCTATGGTACCAAAAATGGTGCCTCAGGTAAGTAAAATCCAAACACCATTAGATAAAAACATATTAAAACTCAAACAATATGCATGAAAGAATGCCAATGCACAAAACCCATAAAACCATATTTTTCCACGCCCGCCAGAAATCCCATTTGACCCAAAAAATAACCTTTCCAAATATCACGCCAAAAGTCTCATTTGGCCCATATCCAACTCAATCCATTAACCAATTAATCCGTATGCACCATGACCTCCCCTAGGGGTCATCCGCACACCCTGGCTCCTGTGCCACACCGCGGGTATCGACCACGCGTATGACACCTAAACGAGTGATGCCCAGTTTCGCGCCCCGCGCGTTCGTAGCCAAGCATCCTCTAGCTCTCGCCAGCAAAGGGCCACAGAGTTGGTGCGTAGAGCGATGCCCAGTTCCGTGCCCCTTGCGTTCGTAGCCAAGCATCCTCTAGCCCTCGCTCCCGTCGTCGCCTAGTTCCGCGCCCCGCGCGTTCATAGCCAAGCTTCAACTCAGGGGATGTCACTCAGTATATTACGCTCCCGAGTGACCAGAGGAGCTCCACTGAGATAATACCCCATCCCGGCTTGGGGTTGTGGTACTCACGCACCCGAAAATCCATTTATGCCAATAAAACAGGATTTTCTTTTCTCAATTTAAATAAAATGCACGTGCATGCACCATGTAAATGCAATCTCAATGCACAACACAACCAACCAACCATAAATCAACAAACCAAGCAACTCCGTCCTCAATTCATACGACCCCCGACTCCTCGGACTCAGTCCGGAATCAACCAACCAGTAGAGAAATATATATTGTATGAACAAAATACATTTAAATCTAAAAGTAGAGTTTGGAAAATACTTACAGCGCTATACGGTATTTTTCGAAAGCTCGCGGCGTTGCAAACGGCGGAGGAAAAGCAACGTAACAATGTAATTTACAATGTTGCCGTGGGTAATTTCGAACGGGGACAAACCAAGGCACGAAATTGATAGGGAAGGGTCTTGAGATGTTTATGAAGCTAAGGGAAATGAGTTTTGGCCACGGGTGTTGGTGGAAATGGCGGTCGAAGGCCAAAAAAGGGGCTGAACGGAGTTGAGCTCGTGGGAGCTGCTCCGGCAACGAATCGGGGCTGAAAAATTAGGTGGGTTAGGTCGGCAAGTGCTAGAGGAAGAAGATGTGAAGAGATGGTGGCCGGAGGTGGTGCGACGGCACCGGAATCGGTGAAAATCCGTGTGGCTTGGATGGAGGAGCTTGTGGTGGCTAACGGTGGCTCGGATGGAGGTGAAACTTGGTGGGGATGTTCACCGGTGAGAGGGGAAGAAAACTGGGTGGGTGGTGTAGGCCACACCGCCGGCGAACGGCGGTTTTGGGCTGCGAAAGCAACCGGCGGCAGGGATGAAAAACAGGGCTAGGGCCTTGACTTCTAGCCGTGGGTGGCGGCTAACGGCTGGTCCAATGGCTCTGAAAATTGGTGGGGATGATCTTTGGTGGGAGGGGAAGAGAATGGTGGGGGTGGTGCACTACACGGCGGCTGGACAGTGGAGAAACGGGCGGTCGAAGGGACGGTGATGGTAAGGAGAAAAGGAAGAAGAAGTGGCGCGGGGAGAGAGAAACCGGGAAGGAAAAGAAGAAAAAGAAAGAAAGGAAAGAAAAGAAGAAAAAGAAAGAGGAAAAGGGAGAAAGAAAAAGAGAAAAGAAAAGAAATGAGGTCCAATCCTCACTCAGGAAACCAAAAACAGATCTGCCGAAAATGATTTTAAAAAACCGTAAAACAATTAAAATAAATTAAACACAACATCAAATAAATTAAAAAAACCAATTTAAATACATTAATTTAAAATAAATAAACCAATATATTAATTAAATTAAAATAACCATTCAGTAAAAATACACGTAAAAGCGGGTCATCACATCCTCACCACCTTAAAAAACAATCCTCGAAATTTGCTAAATCAAACACCAACTTGAAACAAGCCACATAATTCCACATAAAACTACCTTCAACCAAGATTAAGAAACGTACCGTCATTACTGAAACAAGTAGGGGTACTGCTCCCTCATGTCCGCTACTCGCTCCCAAGAGAAATCTTGAGCTAACTGATCTCCCCATGCCACCTTAACCAAAGGTATCGTCTTGGACCTCAACTGTTGCTCCTTCCAATCCATGATCTGCGACGGAACAACCTCATAAGTAAGGTCCGGTTGCAACTGAATACTCTCTGGGTCGACAAAGCGAGGCTCTTGTTGACCAAAACTCTTCTTCAAGGATGACACGTGGAAGACATCATGAACATCCCCAAAATAATCTGGCAAGGCAACTCTATAAGCAACGGACCCTATCTTCTCCAAAATCTGGAAAGGGCCAACATACCTCGGATCCAGTTTCCTCCTTTTACCAAAACGCTTAACTCCTCTCATGGGAGAGACCTTGAGATAAACCCAATCACCTTCTTCAAAAGATAACTCTCTCCTCCTGGTATCAGCGTAGCTTTTCTGACGACTCTGAGCTGCCGCCATTTTATCCCTGATGATCCAAACTTGGCTTTGCATCTCTTGAATTATTTCGAGTCCAATTATCTTACTCTCCCCGACTTCATCCCAACACAAAGGCGATCTGCACTTCCTCCCATAAAGAGCTTCATAAGGAGCCATCTGAATGGTCGCATGGAAGCTATTATTATACGCAAACTCTATGAGCGGCAAGTGATTTTCCCAACTCCCTTCAAATTCCATGACACATGCTCGCAACATATCTTCAAGGGTCTGAATGGTGCGCTCCGATTGGCCGTCCGTCTGCAGGTGATATGCAGTACTGAACTTCAGCTTAGTACCCAATGCTGCCTGCAAACTTTTCCAAAACTGAGACGTGAACCTTGGGTCTCGATCCGACACTATACTCTTCAGTATGCCGTGCAACCGCACTATCTCTTTCACATACAGGCGAGTCAACTTTCCCAAGGAATCAGTATTATTAACAGGCAAGAAGTGAGCACTCTTCGTTAACCGATCAACAATCACCCAAACATAATTTTTCCCACTAGGAGTCCTCGGCAAGCCCACTACAAAATCCATCGTGATGTCGTCCCACTTCCACTCAGGAATAGGAAGGGGTTGGAGCATACCAGCGGGTCTTTGATACTCGGCCTTGACTTGACGGCACGTGTGGCATTTCTCAACATACAAGGCAATATCCCTCTTCATTCAATCCCACCAATAATTTTTCTTCAAGTCCCGGTACATCTTCATACTGCCGGGATGTACTAAATAAGGGGCCGCATGAGCTTCTGCCATGATCCACTCCTTGAATTCTGAATCTTTGGGGACCACTCTGCGATCTCGGAACCGAAGTATTCCATCTTTATCCATACTATAGTGCAACGGCCCTCGAGATTTTCTGACTCTTTTTCTGATATCCAACAGCTTCGGATCTTTCCTTTAAAGAGTCTTCAATTCCTCAAAATCAGTTACCCGAATATCAAGAACTGAAGATAAAATCTCCTCTTGCTGTGAACTTTCAATAAGGAGTCTTCTCATCCCACAAAGCAAAGAATCCAATCCTGAAGACTCGTCCTCATCTTCCAAATTCGATTTTCGGCTCTAAGCATCAGCAACTATATTTGCCTTCCCCGGATGGTACTTGATCTCGCACTGGTAGTCACTGATTAGCTCTAGCCATCGTCTCTGCCTCATGTTCAGATTCTTTTGGGAAACAAGTGCTTCAAGCTCTTGTGATCGGTGTATACTTCGTAAGCTTCCCCATACAAGAAGTGCCGCCAGATCTTGAGAGCAAAAACAATCGCAGCCAATTCCAAAGTTAACCATCCATAAACCAAATTGCACGACCAAATGATTAATCTCCCATAAAAACTTAGAATCACTACTAAATCTTCAAAGTCGATACAAAATTTGAACTTCTGAGTATCTCCAAAAATCATGCTTTCGCGCGCACTCTGATAACTCATCAAAATACTTAAAGGCTATATCCTCAAAAATTAATATCATGAAGTACAAGCTCAATCCACACCTAATCACAAGAAAACCTTTACCACATTTCCATAGAAAATCGTATGCATCCAAAAACCACAAATCTCCACTCATTCCTCAGTTGGCCATCGTTGCCCCAAACAAAAACCAACATTCCGCAAAATACACCCATTGATTGATGACAGAAACCAGTACTAATCAACCTCCAGGCCCCAAATTGAAACCACATAACATCATCCCAAAATACACCTGTCTCTTCTAAAGATAAGGAACATCTCCAAAAAGGCCCAGGTCCTTCCCGGCCAACCAATGAGAGCGCCTATAACTTCTATCCGATATCCCACACTTCAAGTTCATTACCTATATTTTGAATAACATCTAATCTTGCAATAACTAACTCACTATAAACTACCATTGACTTCACCTAGACATAATCGAAACGCTCATGGTAACTCACCCACCTACTTGTACTCTCAAAAACTCTAGTTTTAGTACAACTAATTCCTTCAATAACACTTCACAAATAAATCTCAAGACAGGCCATACTGTTTAAATCTTCAATCCATAAAAAACTATTAAACAACACTCATGGATCCTACTGCTTTATTACTTCATACATATGATTATGCTACCCACCTTTGATGCATAAGTTTTAACTTCCAAGATTTATTACTTCATACACCACACATGGTGACCTAACGATCTCCTTTCAAGTTAAATAACCATATCCCCAATTCTCCCAACTGGATACTTGATCTCCAAAGAAAAGTATAGCCTCACCAATTTAAATTCCTATGACTTCAAGTCGCAATTAATTCTCAAGATAAACACAACAGTCGTTTCAAACCACCATCCCAATGGGTAACCCGCTTCGATTGCACATTCCGTTCAACTTACCAAAGAACTCAAAGCCAAAAATCTCTTGAATTTAATATTACCACACAGATTCCTCTTCAACTCCTACCAAGCCAAAAATAGATGAGACTAGGACCAGCACTCTCCGAAATCCATACATACGTACCATTACTACTCATCGATCCCATGCACTCTTAGTCAACACCAAAATTCATTCAAACGTACAAGTGATCCATTATCACATTTCCATCATTTGGACTTATATCCTCAACTCAGCAAGAATCATTCCTAAATCTACTCAACTTATATCCTTAAATCAGCACCCAGCCATTGCTTAAAGTTTGGTACCGAGAATGACCTTAAACCTGCTAAGAATCCATTCCCAAAAGTCTACGGATCATATAACCTCAAATTCAATCGTATTCAATACCAACACAAAATCTACTATTTCCAACACCCTGATGGACCTATACTTGCCATGACTCCAGCATTCTGAGTCTCCGTAACCTCGCCTCCAACGATACCAAGAGTCACTGCGTACATTTGAGCCCGAGCTAATTGCCTCTGGTTAGTTCTACCACTGCGACGAGCTCCATGACT
Source organism: Carya cathayensis (assembly GCA_011037825.1). NCBI lineage: Eukaryota > Viridiplantae > Streptophyta > Magnoliopsida > Fagales > Juglandaceae > Carya > Carya cathayensis. The sequence continues at coordinate 108,644 of QGSO01001073.1, forward strand.
TTCTTGAACTCGACTAAGGCACTCATGAGCAAAATGCCCCTTCTGACCGCATTCAAAACATTGGTTACTACCAAGACGACACTCGTCTCCATGAGCTCTATTACATATGCCACAAACTGGAACTCAGCCTCCCATACGCACACCGGGGGCTGCCAACGATCGGATTCCTGTCCTCTGCATAAACTTTTGTGGCGATCCAGAACTGCTTCCTTCACCATCAATGTTCAGCCTCTTCTGACCTAGAGGGGTGTCCACACTCAAACTAACCTCATGCTCTGCTAGAGTGGCCAAGTCAACTAATTCCTGAAAAGTTGTAATCCGGTGGCAAACTACCATTTTGCATATATCTGGTCGCAAACCGTAAATAAAATTCCCTTAAAGACATCCTTAAAGTTCGTTGAACCTACACTCTCCTATCCTATAGCTTCGTTACATAAATTCTACAAAACCTTGACCTCAATCATCTTAAGCGACTTAAAGCTAATTCCTCTCCTCATTGCTACGTGAGTTCCCACTTTATAAAGATTGCTTAAACCATGACATTCCCTTCAAACCTCAACATCATACAAGCAAACCACATAGCTAAAAATTCAAACCTACTACACTAAATGTTCATGCCTAATAATAGTATCCTCGATTATACCGCCTTACTACCACAACACAACCCTTGACCCCCTTTAAGAAAAACGAATAAAACCAAAACCAAAACCGAAACCACATAACAAGAAAACAAAAAGAAACCAGCATATAATAACAAAACTAAATAAATAAAAACAAGCAAACAAGCTCAAACAAATTCAAAACAAATAAAACACGTCAAATAGCAACTTCACTTAAAATAAATTTTAAAACACAACTTTAAAAACATTCTGGTACTACCTACGGGACATGTGGTTTTACCCAAAGCCAAACCGCTTTGATACCACCTGTGACGCCCCCAAATCCCCACGCACGGACACGGGGAAATCAAGACGTCCAAATGGTGATATCACGGGTCACCATCCTATCGACAAGTGCCAAGTGTGTGTAAACGCAACAAATGTGCACGAAGAAACACGCAGCGGATAGCAAAGTCATATAACTAAGTACCAAAATTTTTCTTAGTTTAATACAAAGCTGTTCAAATCATACATAATAAAATATTACAAACTAAAAATATTATTCAAAGCCAAATACAAGCATTAACTTCAACTCAATACTCCGGCGGAGCCGCATCCTCGGGTTTAGCATCCTCCTCCTCCTCGAACTCTGCACCAAAATCTACGGTACCAAAAATGGTGCCGCAGGTAAGTAAAATCCAAACACCACTAGATAAAAATATATTAAAACTCAAACAATATGCATGAAAGAATGCCAATGCACAAAACCCATAAAACCATATTTTTCCACGCCCGCCAAAAATCCCATGTGGCCCAAAAACATAACCTTTCCAAATATCACGTCAAAAGTCTCATTTGGCCCATATCCAACTCAATCCATTAACCAATTAATCCGTATGCACCATGACCTCCCCTAGGGGTCATCCGCACACCCTGGCTCCTGTGCCACACCGCGGGTATTGACCACGCGTATGACACCTAAACGAGCGATGCCCAGTTCCACGCCCCACGCGTTCGTAACCAAGCATCCTCTAGCCGAGTGATGCCCAGTTCCATGCCCCTTGCGTTCGTAGCCAAGCATCCTCTAGCCGAGCAATGGCCAGTTCCGCACCCGGCGCGTTTGTAGCCAAGCATCCTCTAGCCCTCGCCACTGTCGTCGCCCAGTTCCGCGCCCCACGCGTTCGTAGCCAAGCTTCAACTCAGGGGACGTCACTCAGTATATCCGAGTGACCAGAGGAGCTCCACCGAGATAATACCCCATCCCGGCTTGGGGTTGTGGTACTCACGCACACGAAAATCCATTTATGCCAATAAAACAGGATTTTCTTTTCTCAATTTAAATAAAATGCACGTGCATGCACCATGTAAATGCAATCTCAATGCACAACATAACCAACCAACCATAAATCAAAAAACCAAGCAACTCCGTCCTCAATCCATCCGACCCCCGACTCCTCAGACTCAGTCCGGAATCAACTAACCAGCAGATAAATATATATTGTATGAGCAAAATACATTTAAATCTAAAAGTAGAGTTTGGAAAATACTTATAGCACTATACGGTATTTTTTGAAAGCTCGCGGCGTTGCAAATGGCGGAGGAAAAGCAACGTAACAGTGTAGTTTACACTGTTGCCGTGGGTAATAAATTACCCACTTTCGAACGGGGACAAACCAAGGCACGAAATTGATAGGGAAGGGTCTTGAGATGTTTATGAAGCTAAGGGAAATGAGTTTTGGCCACGGGTGGTGGTGGAAATGGCGGTCGAAGGCCAAAAAAGGGGCTGAACGGAGTTGAGCTCGTGGGAGTTGCTCCGGCAACGGATCGGGGTTGAAATTAGGGGGGTTAGGTCGGCAAGAGGTAGAGGAAGAAGCTGTGAAGAGATGGTGGTCGGAGGTGGTGTGACGGCACCGGAATCGGTGAAAATCTGTGTGGCTTGGAGGAGCTCATGGTGGCTAACGGTGGCTCGGATGGAGGTGAAACTTGGTGGGGATGTTCACTGGTGAGAGGGGAAGAAAACTGGGTGGGTGGTGTAGGTCACGCCGCCGGAGAGCGACGGTTCTGGGCTACGAAAGCAACCGGAGACAGGGGTGAAAAACAGGGCTGGGACCTTGACTTCCAGCCGTGTGTGGCGGCTAACGGCTGGTCCGATGGCTCTGAAAATTGGTGGGGAAGATCTCTGGTGGGAGGGGAAGAGAATGGTGGGGGTGGTGCACTACACGGCGGCCGGACGGGGGAGAAACGGGCGGTCGAAGGGACGGCGACGGTAAGGAGAAAAGGAAGAAGAAGTGGCGCGGGGAGAGAGAAACTGGGAAGGAAAAGAAGAAAAAGAAAGAAAGGAAAGAAAATAAGAAAAAGAAAAAGGGAAAGGGAAAAAGAAAAAGAGAAAAGAAAAGAAATGAGGTCCAATCCTCACTCCGGAAACCAAAAACAGATCCGCCGAAAACGATTTTAAAAAACCGTCAAACAATTAAAATAAATTAAACACAACATCAAATTAATTAAAAAAACCAATTAAAATACATTAATTTAAAATAAATAAACCAATATATTAATTAAATTAAAACAACCCTTCAGTGAAAACACACATAAAAGCGGGTCATCACATCTCACCTTCTTAAGCCATTGATCAAGAGATTTATCAAAGCTAGTTGAGGAAAAAGTTTCTATTTTTTGACTAAGTGTAAAACCAAAAACCTCAAGTGTTATTTTGTGATTTTGGTGACTTTAGTTTGATGATTTAAAGCATGGTTGATCTTACAATTATGTTATGAATATGTTAGAAGTAAGATTTGATTTTTGGAATTCTTGGAGATATTTTGATTTAGGGTCAAAGCTTGTGATTAAGTGTTTGGATCTTTTTACAAAAAGTTTGGTGTTGATTATTAGTTTTTTCTAAATTGATGTTTTAAGTATGGTTGTAAACTTAGAATAGGAAGATCTTTGTTGCATAATTTTGGTTTAAACATGTGTTTTGAAATTGAAAGGAATTGCAACAAAAATCAAGAGAAATGGCCTATGGATGTTTCGGCCAGTGTGTTTTCCATAGTTGTGATTTGTTTTAATATTTTTTCTAAGTTGATATTTGAGTTTAGGACAAAATTTGCATGAGGAATGTAAATTTTGAAAATTTTTGGAGTTAGGATGTGAAATCCTTAAGTCAGGGGTAAAATGGTAATTTTACTCTAAATTAGCTTTTTTTCATGTTTCTAATTGTTAGTAATTAAATTTTTAACTTTTAGAATACCCTTTTATAGTTCTTCGTGTTTTGCGCTTTATTATCGTAGAACACGACGATTGAGGTAAGTTAGCTTCTAATTTACTATCAGTTTACTGTGTATGTATGATGGGTAAGGGAACTACAATTTATGTATGTATGTTATCATATATGCCATGTCATGCCACGTGATTACATGTTTATCTGTTATGCATGACTTATTCTGTCATGAATATTTATCTGTTACACAATCTGTTCTGTCATATATTGTTATATGTTATAAGTATGTCATATGTTACATGTATGTCATATCATGTAATATTCACCATTACAAGTATGTCTTGTTAAGTAAAGAAGTCAGATCAAGTTTATGTTAAGTCAAGTTTCAGATCACATTCAAGTTAAGTTATTCATGTCAATCACAACTCTAAGTGCTAGGATGGGGTAATATCCTAGTGAAACTCATTTGTTCATGCTGGAGTGTCTAAATAGGTGTGAAATTCCCTGGGTTGACGAAGTACAGTCAACAAGTTGTGAATGGGGCCTAACTAGCTGGTCACCAGAGCGCGCCGGGCACTAACGCCGATGGAGCCATATTTTATTTTATGTGTGTTCACAGCAAGTGTGGCACAAATAGCTCATGGGGCCACAACAACTATGTAGCATGAAGTATGGGGCGACAACAACTGTGGAGCATACACTACGTGAGACACAGCAATTGTGACATGTAGAATACGTGGGGCCACAACAACTGTAGAGTACGTATTAACGCACTCACAACTGGTGTAGATACCTGTGTTGTGATGCGGTAATCGATAGGGACACACGGCTCAAGGGGACCCGTGTAGCACCCATATGGTCACGTTATTAATTAAGTCAATTGAACAAGTGTCCAAGTTTATGTCGAGAAGTTAAGAATAAGCAATCATGGTTAACTCAATGAGATAAGAATAGGTTTCAGATCAAGTTTATGTTATGTTATGTTTATGTTCACGTTAAGTTTCAAGTTCATGTTCATATCATGTTATGTTCACGTTTATGTTATGTTCAAGCTCACGTTCATGTTAGATTATGTTCATGTTCACGTTATTTTTCAAGTTCACGTTTATGTCATGTTATATTCACGTACATGTTATGTTCAAGTTCACGTTCATATTATGTTATGTTCATGTTTACATTATGTCTCAAGTTCACATTTATGTCATGTTATGCTAAGGTTTATGTTAAATTCAAGTTCATGTTTATGTTATGTATGTTCACATGCATGCTATGATTCAAGTCCATATTGTGTTTCAAGTTCACGTTCATGTTATGTTGCTAGTCCATATTATATTATAAGTTCAAATTCATGTCATGTCAAGTCAAGTTCAGTTCACGTTTCAGTTCAGGTTATGTCAGTTATGCCATGCTATATGTCAAGTTATGCTATACTTACTTACGACTTTAATTATGCATTCATGCTTTTACTGCATTGCATTCATAATTAACCTGTGTGGGAGTTTCCTGTTAACTTACTGAGATTTGTAATCAAATCTCACCGTGGTAGTCCCAAACACCATCCCCCCCGAATGGTAGGCGATGTGTCAGGATCAGAGCAGAGAGTAGACATTGGTAGACTGAAGGAGGTTGACTAGACGCCGCAGACACAACGCGGAGCTTACAGCGTCCACAGTTAGTTTTTGGATAGTATTCTTGCCTCGTTAGTCGAGTTACACGAGTTACTCGACAAACTTCCTTAATAGTGTATTTTGGTAATGTAAATATGGAGTCTGGTCTTCTATTTTTTTGAGGTTACAGTCTTCTACGACTCGTACTGAAATTATGGATGTTTATTTTGTTAAGTATGCTTGGTTATGATTTAACTATTTGGAATATTATAAGTTTGGTGCATAGTATTGCTTAAGAAAAAATAAATTATCTGCTGGGATTATTGCATAATGCTAGATGCATGTTAGGAACATTGCATCTTATATGTCATGAACGGGGGCAAATAACTATGTGTTGCATGTCCCGACGCTTCAGATGTCCGTTCGATCCCAAGTGAAAATCTGGGGTCGTCACAAATACTATTATAAATTTACCAATATATGATATATTATAATTTATACTATAACTTTTATAATATGTTAATACATTAATATATATACTAGTACTATATATATTTTTTGATCGGTTATACTAGTACTATATATTAAAGTTAATAGTTATATATTATAGAATATAGTAATACATTAATACTAAATATATATAGTTATAGACTTATAATGATATAGTTATTATGAATTTATTATTAATATAACTATATAATTGTTAGTATTAGACTATTGGTAATTCAATTTGGCTATATTATATTAGTAATATTAGTTATGTTGAATCAGTTAGTTAGTATAACTATATTCTACATTATTAGTATTAATATAAATATTAGTATTAGTTATAGCTATATAACCTATATTAGAATTGAGAATCTTAGACTATATAATAGACTAATAGTATTAGTACAACTATATAAGTATATTGTATAGCTATATATTAGTTTTAATTATATTGATTAGTATAACTATATAATAGTAGATTATTAGTATAACTATATATTAGTATTAGTTATACTGTTATAGTGATTTAGTATATTATAATTTATATATTATATTTATACTATAATTCTTATAATATATTAATATATACTAGTACTATATATTATAGTTATATATTAAAGAATATAATAATACATTCATACTAAATATATATAGTTATATTTCTAGTGATTTAGTTATCAACTTATTATGATTAGTATAACTATATAAATTATAAGAATATTAGACCATTAATATAGCTATATATTAGTAATATTAGTTATGGTGAATTAGTAATTTAGTATAACTATATAAGTGTTATGTGACACCCCCAAACCCCCACGTACGGACATGGGGAAATTGAGACGTCCGGATGGTGACAACACGGGTCACCACCCTATCGACGTGTGCCAAGTGTGTGCAAGCGACACATGTGCACGAAGAAATACGCAGCGGATAGCAAAAACATAAAACTAAGTACCAGAATTTTTTCTTAAATAAATTACAAAGCGGTTTAAAGATACATAATAAAATAATACGAATACAAACATTGTTTCAAAGCCAAAACCAAATCATAAACTTCAACTCAGAACTCCGGCGGAGCCGCATCCTCGGGCTCAGCCTCCTCCTCCTCCTTGAACTCTGCACCAAAATCTACGGTACCAAAAATGGTGCCGCAGGTAAGTAAAATCCAAACACCACTAGATAAAAACATATTAAACTCAAACAATATGCATGAATAAATGACATTGCACAAAACTCATAAACCATATTTTTCCACGCACGCCAAAAAACCCATTTGGCCCAAAAACATATCCTTTAAACAAAAACTCGCCATTATCCCAGATAACGGCCCAAAACATATCGTTAAAAACCAAGTCTCGCCATTATCCCAGATAATGGCCCAAACCACCATTTTCCCAGAAAATGGATCACAAGTCCTCAACACATCCTCGCTATTTTCCCAGAAAATGGCCCGTATCCGAAAACCATAAAAACCAATCCGTATCACAAGTCCTCAACACATCCTCGCCATTTACGCCAACAAAACAGGATTTTTCACAATTAAAATAAAATGCACATGTATGCAATATGTAATGCACACCTCATGGCACAATAACCAACCAGTCACAAACAATCAATAACCAAGCACTTCGTCCTCAATCCATCCGATCCCCGAACTCCTCGGACTCAGTCCGGAATCAACCAACCAACCAGATAATTTATTGTAAAAGCAAAATACATTTAAATCTAAAAGTAGAGTTTAGAAAATACTTACAGCGCTATATATGATTTTTAGAAGGTTCGGCGCGCAACAAACGATGAGCGGAAAACAACGTAACAGTGCAAATGCACTGTAGCCGTGGGTCGCAAAATACCCACTTTTGAACAGGAACAAAACAAGACACCAAATTGATAGGGAATGGTCTAGGGATGTTTATGAAACTAGTGGAAGTGAGTTTTGGCCGTGGGCGGCGGTGGAAACGGCAGTGGAAGCGAAAAACGGGCAAATCGGAGTTGAGCTCGTGGGAGCTGCTCCGGCGACGGATCTAGGCCGGAAATGGGTGGGTTAGGTCGGCAAGAGGTAGGGGAAGAAGTGGTGAAGAGATGGTGGCTGGAGGTGGTGCGACGGCGCCGGAAACGGTGCAAAACCATGCAGCTTAGATGCGCTTTTCCAGCCAAACGGCGGCACGGTTGGGGGAGATCTTTGGTGGGGTGGTGCACCGGAGGGAGGGGAAGATTTCTGGATGGGTGTCGTAGGCTATGCCGCCGGTGAGCGGCGGTTCTGGGCAGTTGAAGGTAGCGGCGACAGAGGGAAAAACAGGGGTTGGGGTCGCGACTTCGAGGGGCTCGTGGCGGCTAACAGTGGGTCCGATGGTCCTGAAAATTGGTGGGGATGTAGTCTGATGGGAGGGGAAGAGAATGGCGGGGGTGGTGTACGACACCTCCACCGGACGGCGGAGATACGGCCTGTCAAAGGGGCCTGCACGGAAAGGAAAAAGAGAAGGGTGAGAGAGAGAATCGGGTGCACGGGAGGAAACCAGGAAAGAAGAAAAAACAAGAAAAAAAAAAAAGAAAAGAAGG